>JAVXUL010000021.1:6554337-6564744 GCA_035590515.1 Trichilia minutiflora | reverse complement strand
CGAATAAAAAGAAAAAAAGTTTCCGTTTAAGGGGGAGCAAGTAAAAAGCCCAAGCCCAATGTAAAAGAGACTCACACTTGAGGGGGAGATTGTTAGGATATCAAGTGTGAGTGTGTGAAGTGAAAAAGTCCCATATTGGAAAGTTAAAAGGCAAATTAGTAATATATAAGTAGAATGGATCCATAGACCCAATGCCTTAAGGTTTTGGGTTAGAAGTGGTGTCAAAGTCCATGAATGTGTCCACTCATTTGGCCTTAAGGTTTTGAGTTGGAAGTGGTATCCAAGTCCATGAATGTGTTTCAAGTTCATGAATGTGTCCAATCATTTGCCCTAAGTATGTTCTCCCCGGAGTATAGACGAACTTCCCCGGATTCAACATTAATTAGCAGCACCATATTCATCAAAATTAATTCAATTTTACTTCTTTAAAAGAAAAGGATCTCATGCAGCATCAGGCACAGATCACTATGTATTGAAAGGCCTACGCTGTTTTCAAATTACCATGCAACTGATGGTTTTGCCCTAATAGAGAAGCAGTTAATAATATCAGGAGAACACTTTGGGTTGCTTGATTTATGCAGAAAAAGATTAATAAAATAATAGACACTTGTGATTCAATTGTGTCATGTATAAAGAATGGAGACTCCCAGCAAAGTAACTCGGATGAAGAAAATGAAATCATACTGACAGATACATACTTACATGCCGACCAACTCATAAATTTGATGAAATGTTTTCAATCTCATTTTCATCCTATACCAAAGAGACAAGGAGTGATTGTTAAACAAAAATAATGACAATTCTGGAGGCTCACTTGTTGGATATCAGCTAATCTCAATATGACATTACCTAGCAAGGAATTTAAATAAAAGGCAAAATTCTTAATACGCAGGATCCATAATCAAAATGGAACAAACAAAACAAATTTGAAAACCATAAGTAGTTATGGTATTACATGAAATACTTGCATTTGCGAAAAAGAATCTTAAACTTATCACGTTGGACCCACTGCCAAAAGAGAAAAAAGAAGAAAAAGAAATGGGTGAAGAATTTAGAGTTCCATGGTGAACAAATAAGTCTTAGCTGCTGTGTATTTCTGACTTCATCCAGACACTGACAGAGATACGTCGCCACAATTACTAACATAGACTAATACCCTAATTCAAGAAGACACTATAATTTATGTGGAAAAAGATAATACTTATTACTATTCCTCTAACTGAACAAACACTAAGACCTATCATCTCAATGTGATTCATCCAAGAAACACGGAATTGGCTAAGAACTTAAGAATTTTAAAAAGGAAAGAATGGACAGCCATATATTCTTGTGATTGCATCAATTTTTTATATAACAACATAGGATATCAAATAAATCCATGTACTATCTCAACATAAAGACATAGTATCATGAGTTAATAATAAATATAGATACATAAACTAAATGAGTGTATGAGCCTGTCAACAAGTATGCATGCAGGTATGCGCACATTTGACATCATAAATGAAGAATGAATTTCAATAGTCAAATCTACAAATTCAAGACATCATAAATATGCTCTTGGTTCCATATAAACAGACCAATTGCTTGTTCTTTTGCACGATTTGGAGCTGAGAAAATTAGAGAATATTTTAGCAAAAACAACTATCTGAATTGGTACATGGTACATAGGCAATGCACCATAATCACATTTGCATAAGTGTAGCACTTTTGTTATTAAAGGGTGGAATGGCCTTCTGAGTTCTCACTTATAATACTATTAGAGAAAAATTAACTCACAATTTCATGATGTCCATACGAGGCAATAGCCTTAGCTATCAACTAAATTTCATTGATAGTAGTATAAAAGCATATTAATATACACGTCTCTATGCCTTTCAAAATAGTAGGGAGAAATAACAATCAATCAATTTGAACTAGAACACATTAAAGGGTTAATCAGTCTCATATATTGGCAAATAAACAAACACCCATCATAAAATTATGTCTTTTAACGCCACCAATGATACCTCTACTGTCAATAGCTTTGAATATAACTAAAACAACATTGCTGATAATAAGCTATTAACACTGAACCACATAAGAAACCTTAAAAATCATGCAATTCCACATGTCAAAAGCCGTGAAACCAGGCATCCTGAGTGAGAATACAAATAATCTTGTCGACATTTATAACGTCAAAAAACATTGAAATTGAGAACTAAAGAAAACGAGTAATTAAGGTTCATAAAAAACTCTTATTCGACTACACACCATACTTATCAACAACACAAAACGTTAAAAGTACCCCAGTATGAGTGAATTGCTCAATCAACCAATCACTCCGATTTCTCCGCCTGAAGCCGTTCAAGGGCCTTCTGGTGGGCCCAGGTCTCGATAGTGAGATCCGGCTTGGCATTGAGACCGACTCCGAGAATCACGACCGTCAAAAAACTGGTGATGTAACAAGGAAGCTCCCAGTCTTCCCATTTGCGAGACTGACCAGGTGGTGGTGGGGTGCGGCTGAAAAGGTAGCCGTTAGGCCTCTCCTGATGGCCGGGGCTCGTCCATCTCGGACCGGCATGGGTTGAGCAGAATCTAGCGAAAAGCCGGTGGCGAAGCATGGTGCTCAAGGGCATCGTATTTGGTGAACACTGCTCAATTCCAGAGAGAAAAGGAAACACAGGAAAGAAGTTGTGGGTTTGTTTCGAGCCTCCTATATAACTAAAAAAATATTATTCTTAATATTTACTAAATTTATAATTATCACATAAAAAATTTTAATTTTTTTTTATTCTGTTAATCAATATTTTTAACTCTGTTAAAGAATTTTTTATTCTTGTATTACCTTTTTTTTTAATTTTATAGCTAGCTTAAATATTGTAAATATACATATATATACAAACATATATAAGGCATATTTCCTATAACTTACCAGATTTCAAGCATGAAGAAAAATAGAAAACAATTATCATGAAAATATGTCTAATTAAAAAAATATTTTCTGTTGACTGCTCCTAGGACACACCACTAAGACAAATGCTCAATGAATAAGCCATTTATAACTCAGGCTGCTGGGTATGAACAAAAGGCTGAGCATCTGCATCTCCTCTCCTGAGGAGATCCTCTATAAAAGCATGTAGCTATAAAATACATAGAACAATGAAGCCTTTGCAGACTTAGGATCACAATAGAAGGCACACAGAACTGTCTTCCGCTTTGACAACTTGAGCGCAACTTCTGTCAATCCTCTCTTTGAGTATACGTTGGATTGGGTTTATGATATCTCAGTCAAATGTATATTCCGCCAGCTTTAACTTCTCTAGATAGAACCAAAAATTCCTAAAATGACTTTTAAGTGATAGAAATGGGGATTCACTGCATCTGCAGCCATTTTATAGTTCTTCATTCTATACAATTTCATAGCCTTGTTTTGGCGTATGGTTTGCCTATTTCATCTCATTTTCCAGCAGAAAAATATGTTTACTCCTGTTCTTGTGTCAAAATCAGTCTTACCTTACTCTATATTACACTCTCAACAAGGCAAAAGGAACTTTTCCCTCCAAGAATCTTCAGAAATCACCAATAATCTCCACAAGAACAGGTTCCATCAACAATATGATGGAATCGGTTCTTATCCCTCAGAGACACTATCCTTCCATAAACCTTTGATACAAACTTGGCAAAATTGTGGCAGTCCACACAAATTCGGAGATTTTTTATCAAACGTATTGGGGTTCGCTCGGGACTACCAATCAGCCCAAGAGTCAAAGCCAGCTTTTCACTGTGGCCTAACAATATCTTCTCCTTCTGCTCCTCATCTACATCATGTAAAACACAACTCAAGTCCGGGGTGTATCCAGCTTCCTTGAACTTAACTGATAATTCTTTCAATTTTGCAAACACCTCTTCCCTCCTTGGGTGGGAATGATCACTTGCATGAAATGTATGAAGGGTTTGGTCAAGTTCAATCCAGCTTCTGCCCGGATCCTTTGTCACAGCCTTCTCCTTCATCAGGTGCCTAACACTTCTTACATCTTCCCATCTACCAGCAGAAGCATATAAATTAGAAAGAATGACATAATTCCCAGCATTTTCAGGCTCAATTTCTAATAGCCGTTCACCCACAAATTTACCAATGTCAACATTAGAGTGAAACCTACAACCACCTAAAAGTGAACCCCAAATCGTGGCAGTTAGTTCAAAAGGCATCTTTTAATAAACTCAAATGCCTCTCCTACCCAGCCAGCAAGCCGGAGCCTATCAACAATGCAGCCATAATGCTCAATCTCTGGCTGAATCCCACTTATCATTTACCATTACATCAAAAATTTCCAGCCCTCTATCCTCCATTCCTCCATGGTTGCAACCTGATAAGATGGCCAGATATGTTACTGCATCCGGTTTAACTTTATTTTCTTCTCTCAGCAATTTGAAGAGTTCCACCACCTCATTTCCTTTCCAATGTTTAATATATTCCACAAGCATTGCATCCCATGAGATAACTGTTCTTTCAGACATGTGATCAAAAACTTTTCGTGTCTAGGTGAGGCTTCCACACTTTTGAATACATATCTATCAAGGAGTTCTGAAGCACCACAAATGAGGGAATTTGAAACCGAAGAACGTGGTTGTGAACTTGCTTACCAAGATCCAGCGCGGCAAGACCAGATAACGCAGTCAAAACACTTGCATAAGTAACATAATCTGAACTCATTCCTTCCACCTTCAACTTCCTAAATAGCTCTAGTGCTTCTTCATCAACACCTAATTGCACTTAACCAGAATGTATAGCAGTACAAGAAACAACATCCCTTTCAGGCAAGCATTCAAAAACTCCTCAAGCTTCATGGATTTTACCAGCTTTGGCATACATGTCAAGAAGTGAACTGCCAACATATGTATCTGATTCAAAATTGCTCTTAGTTATGAGAGAGTGGATTTGTTTTCACAGCTCAAAACCCGAAGCACCTGCACAAGAAGTAATTACAGTTGCAAAAGTGAAGTCATTAGGTTCTATATCTGCAGACATTTATTTATTTTTAAGTACCAGGAAAAACAAGATTGAAATCTAAGTGTGAACGCACTCTGGAAGCTACCGGCCCCAAAGAAGTTGCTATTCAACTAATAGAAATAAAAAAGAGCCTTGCACCATCTAATGACGTGTACAAACTTGAGGTCATGATTACTTGAATTGTTAAAATTTATAAGATGATTCAGAAACTATACAGAAATTAATGCAGCAGACTTCGTCTTCTCTTAGCATTTGAAGGATCCCCTTCTTTTTATTTTTATCTCCATTTCTTGAGCATCCCAGATCATTGGAGTTTTCTTGGTTTGAGAATTGTCGCCATTATCATTATAGATAATATCTTGATCATGTTTAAACAACCAAAATAAAATCTTTCAGCCCCAACAAATTCTAACACTACCTCCATGGCTCTATACAATAGTCAAAACAATATATTCATACATAAGGCATATGTATGGTAATTTATCAACTAGGCTAACTCTGGGAAGTGTCTAGAGACTTGGCAACTAAGCAGAGTTACATGCTTATTGTCACCAAGTTTTATACAGATTGTAATTTTTCACCAACTAAAAAGAGAAAGGTGTTCATATCAGACCCTTGTGTAATTCATTTCGTTCCCTTTGATTGATTGAAAATTCCCATTTATAGTATCATGGACTCGTGACAAATATATGATCAAGTATCTTTGCATCAAATTACCCAATTACATGGGACAGAAATGCTGTATGCTTCATCCTGGCTCATTCTAAATTTTAATTTTATTGCTTACAAACACATAAGCTGAAAAAAACAATAAACGAGAATTATATCATGCAAATGCAGTTAATTCAATCTCAATAGAAAAAATACAAAATATTTTTGAATACCCACTTGAACCTGATAAAACGCTTAAAAAGAAAAATAAGGATCAAAGAGTACCCAATCTTAACATCTGAATGAAAAGATTCCACGCTTCAGAGAATAGCCTTTTTGAGAATATGAAGAAATCATAGCAGTCCAAGAAACCTTATTCCTGTCGCGCATTTCATCGAACACTTTCCTTTCGCAATCCAGCTCCGCTTCAGAGGTATACCTTTAAGAATAAGAAGAAATCATAGCAGTCCAAGAAACCTAATCTGCTCGGACATTTCGTCGAACATTTTCCTTTCATCATTCAAGCACTGGCATTTGGTGTAAAAGAAAATGAACCTAGTTCTAAGCCTCTAAGGTACACTGGAGGATGATAACACGTTTTGATCATGTGGGCATAGATCCTTTGGCCTCCTCTGAGAGTTCTTTGATTCAGGCATGCATTTAAAAGCGTGTCGTATTCTTCTAACTTCATTTCAGAGCCAAGAGTGACCATTTCTAATAAGGCTTCTGGCTTCCGTTACTTGACCATTGGAGCATAGAGTTTTTAAAGTTTGTTGATTTGGCGGGAAGGAAAGGACGTTTAACTGACGGATAAAGGCAAGCAGGTTTTGAGAAAAAAAGAGCACGTAATTGTTTTTTGGGAAAGGTATATGATTTTATGAAGCCTGTTCGTGTTCTTTGCTAGCTGTTTGAAAATTAGTAATGTCTGGACTCTTTCCTTTATAACTTGTTCCTCACTTTGACATTTACATTTCGCCTTCATATGCAAGATTAAAATACCGTAAGATATTATTGTTGGTATACTTGAAATGTAAATGTCAATAAACTATAGGTAAGAATAGCGGCCTTGAGGAGAGGGGAAGAAAATCCCCCTCCCCCCTACTAACTCTTTGGTTGGATCGGACAGGGACTTCTATAAAGAGCTGGGCGAACTTTCAAGAACAAGAGCTGGCTCAAGAAAAGTAGGTGTCACTATACAACTAAATGAAAACACAACTATTACAAACATACCCAAGAATCTTACCTAGTCAATTTTGACGGTAGTAATAACCCGTAAACTACAACACTTTCACCATAATTTGCAACTCATATTCAGAAAGAATCTAGAATGCGGCTCCATTATTTTTTCAAAGAATAATGAGAAGAACGTCTTCCTATCACTGTCTTTTTCTTACTGTTTATAAAACCCTGAATGGAAATTAAGGAAAGAGATTTTATCTACAGTCGAAGGCCTGAAATCCAGAGGATTATTCCACTTCTCTGATTGATCATCCGACCATCTCATGTACACATTTTTAACCTCCAATTCTTCAATGTGTTCCATGATAATCCCAGCAGAGCTGTGGTTCACGAGTCCTTGGCATCCTGGTCTGTAGTCCACCAAACCACCCGTAAAACTTGTCCATCTTCCATAAGTGATATTCATGTTTATGAATCTTAAATTGCTAAGCTGTCCATGTTCAGAACCTGATAAGAAGATACCATTTTCAGATTTTGCAGTGATGTTAACAAAGAGTAAATTAGAGATTGAACCCTCCTTCGAATTAGAGTCCCTTGGACAAGTTGTCACGTATATAGGCTCAGCTCGTCCCCACCATGATGGATCATAATATCTTGTGATGATGTTTATGTTGGAGAAGGTAATGTCGCTAACATTCCCTGCACAAGGAAAACTGTGACTACTTTCGTTTTAAGAAAGAGTAATAATTGCAAGGTCTGCGGTTGAGTTTTGAAGCATCAATGTTTAATTTGCCCAGACTTGGACTAGCAATGCAATGTTGGCAACTCCTAATAAAGACGAAGCTAACATAATGGAACTTTTCGTTCATCAATTCAAATTTTAAACCCATGAGCCAATATCAATAATGACGAAGTAAAATGGCAAGTTAGAAAAGTATGAGATTATATATTACTAGAAGAAAGCCAACGTCAATTGACTCAAGTTTGGGCCAGGACTACATGAGCTAACAAGTTTTCATATTTGAGTAGCTGAGTTAGGAATTTCAAGTTGTATTTTTCTTTAGAGAGTGGTAAAATTGCTGCTGGCTGAGAAACTTGTCAAGGACTCTAATGGTGTACTAATAAAATTTATTTCTCAGAATCTAGCAGTGATATATTCATATTAATTTATATAAGAAGCTACCACTGAAGCAACAGATCACATCCACATACATTAAGAATGATACAAAATCCTTAGGTAAGAAACCAACAGATAAGCTCTAAAACAAATAGTTTAATTTTCTAGAATCAAACAGTTTAATTCTCTAGAATCAAACTGAATGGTCTATGTACTGCTTGACAAGTAGTTTCTGAACCTATAAACTATAGGTCTTATTTATGTTTTACTAAATTTCATATTTTATAAAAGCAAAGGTGTCTGGCACTTATCATTCTAGACGTCTATTGAGCAAGATTTTCCAACCGAAGAACTTTCTTTATTATTTCTCAGGAACTTTGACTTCAAAAAACAAGCATAAGATATGTGGGATTTCTAGAATTTAAATTCTTCCGCATATTAGATAGGTTCTATAATTAAAGTAAGGAAATGAAGAGGATGTTACCTCCATCACGAATTTGAAATCCCAACCCCCTGTGAGATTCAAAAATGGTGATGTTGTCAAACACCAAACTCTTGAAATCAAACCAACTAGCGCTTCCCAATTTGATAGCTGAAGACTTTGTTCTGATCCAACAATCTGTAGCTGTCAAGTTATAAAGGGGCCCTGTAGACGTCTTCGGACAGATTGCATCATCTCCTGTATCAATGTGGCATCTTGCAATGACCGTATTATTGGAATCCTCAATATCTATTCCATCATTGTTAGGTGTATTAAAGTCTCCATAAATCGAAATATCATGAATGGATGTATTAATACAACGTACAATGTGCAAGCTGCAAGAATGTACTCATTTTGTCAGACGCAAGATTAGATTGAAAACATTAAGGGGATGAACAATATTCAACAGACTACATACACGAGTTCATAAAGCTCATTAAAGTTTCTTCAGTATATATTCTTGGATAGGGATTCAGAAGCTGGGTGATTCAAGATTAACAATCAGGACATTCCAAATAATCAAATCAAAGTAGGCAAATTGGGCAGGGCATGTAGACAATAGTAACCATATGCATACAAAATGAAAACAACCGAATACCAATCCTCAGGCTTTATTTGTAATGTTTCCATTCCTTGGAAATTGAAGCTCAAAGATCTATTAACTAGCCCATATTTAACTAACCAAGCAAAATAAAAAATAAAAAAAGGACCATTCATCTTTGTTCTCTCCCACAACTTGATTTCTAAAAGAATTTTGCATTGTTATTCTTGCTTATTTTTATAAATGTTTGAATATTGTCATTAGATAACCAAAGAATCACATCAAATGTCCAACTTTCAACCGTTCAACCCCACGAGTTAAATTCCCATTTTCTTTAATATGGAACAATGCATTTTTACAGCCTCAAAGGATATAAACCAAAAAAACTTTACATAACTATATTAAAATATTAAAATTTAACTGATCATGAATATACTTGATATGAATGGAACTGAAGTATGCCTAAACACAACATTTGACAACCAATTTAAACATTTAGGATATGTTTATAGTTTTTAAAAATTTATTTAATTTAAAATTACAACAGAAAGGATAATCCAATTACTTTTATATTTTACAACAAATTCATGACATCTTCAAATCTCTAGGCAATAAATATTTTAAGAGAATTTTTCAAAGTATCGTTCATTGAACACAGAACAATAACAATTGTTATCAACTTTATCATAGCCCCACCAATTGGGCGAGAGGCTGACCTCTACCGGTGGCAATTTGACATCGAAAACATGTGGGCCTATAGTTGGGCACATCAGGCTTTTCCTGGCCCACTTAGTATCAGGATGAGATATAGAAAGAGAGTGAGCCAAAACTCATCCACGCGCTTATGTACTTAAAGTGTATACTCGCCATCTAAATGGCAGTCTTTAATTATTTGTATTTAATTACGTGACGAAAAAATCCACCGCCCCTGTGGCCAATAATCTTTGACACCTCAATTTGGAATTTAAGTTATACCCCTCTTATTTCTGCTTTTCTATATTGAGACCTCACAATCTCACAATGCAGACAATTTACCCCAAAAGTTATTGTCCAGCTCTAGCAACCACAATTAAAATAATGTATATTTATAAATAAAAAATAAAAACACAAACACACCACCAGTAGGCCGGCTCATTCAACCTAACGTTCGACACATGGACATTCCTGCAACCGAGAAACCCCACCAATCTTGGCCTACACTCGTCTCCCGAACACGCTCCCGTCTGATTCCAGCTCACCATCACATTCTTCTTTTCATTTTTCGTCACCACAAACTTGGGTCCTTGACCATCCACCATTCCACCTCCTGTTATCCCGACGTCGCTTGCATTCTCAGCCAACACCACGTACCATCTTGACGAGTCTTTTGGATAGTCTTCGATCTTCGTGCCGCCGAGTAAGGTGGCTTTTTCTTGGATGTTGAGGATCACGTGAGATTTTAAATG
>JAVXUL010000021.1:6530650-6540762 GCA_035590515.1 Trichilia minutiflora | reverse complement strand
GAAACTTTTTTTTGTAGAAATTTAGAGGACTTATGTTTAAGATAAACATCGAGGCTATTATTTGACTGACCCTTGTTAACCTTGTAACCACACCTTCTATCATCCGGAGTGCGGAGTCTACGTTTACTCAGAAAGCAGACCTAGTGGAAAACCCAAGAATTTCGAAGCCAATGGAGGTCACCCCACCTTTATTAGAACAAATCTTGGATTGAAAAAGATAGCCTTGATCTTTTGCAGACTTCAACCTAAAAATGAAGGCAACGAGAAGAGATTACGCATGAGTTTGAAGGTCATTACAAAATTATCATATCATATTTAAAGTTTTATACTGTACAAGTCATAACTTAGATAATGATTATGTCAGTTTAAATATATAGATAATGATTATACAATGATTTATTATTCAGTGCCAACACATAATCCCTCCGAAAAATATCAACTTCCTATTTTCTAATGACAATAGGTGTAAAGGTTTAAAAGAAAGTATTAGAATCCATCCACGGTAAAAGAGATTAGACAAAATAGTCAATAGTACACCTATCTAGCATCAATTTTTATTCACTTTCTCCAATTTCAACTATAGTTTTATTTTATTTTCTTTCTAATCCATGCCTAATTTAAATACCAAAATTTATATGTTAGAATTATGATGTTACTCCTACTTTATTATCTTATTTTTTCAAACAATTAAAAAGAAGTTATTACGATCAAGAGGAGATGAAATCTGTGTGGTGTTTGAAATTTTTCGTCCAAGAAATTTTAGGCATTAACATTACTAGTTATATTTCTTATTACATAACTAAAAAAAAATTTCGTTACTGTTAAAGTTAATGTTATAACATAAATTAGGTTGAACATATGGACATGGACTAATAAGAAAGGGAGCTAATATCTGATGAATAATGTAGTCAAAGCTGCAAATTGTATTTTCTTGATTTAAATTCGGCCTCATGGGCGATATTCGAGGACCAGTGCCAGGAATACTATCTTTCACATCATTACGAACTAGTGAATAGTATTTTCAAGCTTGTGAAATGAAGATGCCATTCCTTTGTTATCTTTTGATATAACCTCCTCTTAAATAATACTTATATACTCTCGTGAACTCTGTCTCCTGAATAGTATTGTTTGCCTCTTATAAACAGTTTTCTCTAAGTTTGTCTATAGCAAACCTTTCAATCTTAGAAACAGTGTTCGATTTCAAGTCTATAACACTCCCTTTTACTCCCCTTTTTGTATTTTCTCAATTTTTGGTAAGTTGTGTACCTTGAACATTTATTATTTGATGGTTGTAATTTTAACTGTATTGGATTCAATGGTGTATGAAAGCATACTTTTAGAATTGGACCTTATTTAATAGTTTTCATCACCTAAAAAATACCCATTTGAAATTGATGGATGTGACATATTTTCTTGCACCAATGGCTAGTATGAAATAGAAATATAGCTAAGGCTTATGTCGACTTGAAGGTAAATTTTTATATCATAATTAGTTTTTCATTTTAAATAATTTTTAAATTACCCATGTATTTTCTTTTAAACTCTCTAAAATTAGTCGGTAAAAATATATGCATTTAACTATTGAAATCTTTTAATTTAAGATTAGATGAATTTATATATATATATATATATATATATAACAACATATTTAATATTCATATTAAATTTTAACTACTGATACTAGAATTTGATCACAAAATAATTTACCCAAAATTTTCTATCAACAAAATCTTTTGGTTTCACATAAATGAACAGACTCCTAAAGACAGTAAACAACTAAACATACGCTAGTAGGATATTTATTTAAGATATAGTGGGAACGAGTCAATTATCAATGGAAGACGTTCGGTTCCGATGATGATAACAGGCCATATGGGTTAGATTTTCCTATATTCGATGGTGAAGGAGATATTAACCACATTTGGAAATTAATTTATTACCCAGATATAACAGAAATATTAAAAAATAAATAAATAGTTCAAAAGAATCTAATGCTTTCATAGTTTAATCCCGAACAAAGATATATAAAAGGCATTCTAGTCAAACACAAACACTTGAGAAGTCCCAGTTTGATAACCTGAAAAACAGAAATCAGAAAGAAACCCATACCATAACATGTTAGTCATAGAGTATCTGAATAGAAGCAAAATTTCATGGCCAACAAGACTTTACAACAAGTTTTCCCAAACAGCAAAAGACAGAAGAAAAGTGGGGATTCTGCAATTTCCAAAACAGCCCTTCAAATTAATAAGCAACAAGGAGAAAAGGCTGCAACATCCAATCCAACGGTCAGATATTGTGTTAATTGGTTTGGGCCCACTGGAAAGTGACCTATCCATTATAAGCCCGCCTTTGATGATGATGGGTTTCACATAGGAGAAAGCAGGAAGACAACTTACAGTGAAGTCAAGGACCCGAAAATGACCCAGCAGGTCACGGACAGAACTGGGGGTGTAGGTCAATAAATCAACTGGTTAGAAATCTATTATGAGAGGAAAGGACCCCACTGAAGGTGGGGTTCACATGAGTGCTAACTTCATGTTTTTAGTGGGGTTCACCTGGATGCTGACTTCATGTTTTCAAATGGGCCCGACCATGTGTCTTTTGATTCTACAGAGCAAGGCAAACTACTATCAAGCAGCCTACAGTATGTCGGGTATTGGACAATCTACTGAAAGATAAAGTGGGTCCATATTCAGGCCTTATCATTGCTAGCACACCAAGCTTGGGCTGGACCATGTTTTTAAAATACACAATTAATCAACGCCCAAAACAATTAATTCTTTGTGCACCCCATTCAAGTGTAATTCCAGAGTTTCCTCCTCTGTTCAAATTATGAGATTGAAACTTGTGTGTATTCCAACCGCTGTGTCAAAAGTTTAATCACAGCTATATATATATATATATATATATATATATATAAACAGTGTTAGAAATACAAATTTACTATTGTATAGAAATAAACTTGTCATAATAATATTAATTAATAAACATACAAAATTAATGTACAAAACCTTCCTTTTAGTTGATAAAGGTTGGTTCTCCACTTGGAAAATAAATCAAATGAATCATATGACAATCATTTCTAATCATGCATATTAATTTATATATAATAATTTATATTTTTAGCAATATCCATCTATAAATATAGAATTATGAATTTTAAAGCTAATATTGTAGATAAGTTAGTATTTGGTCAAACTACTTTCAAAATAGTCGTTTGTACATACCAATAAACAGCATGTTAAGATGACTAACTAGTGCTGAATCCGTAAAGTTAAAAATCCAAAGAATCATAAGAGAATAAAAATCAGAGAATATACCCTGTGAAGGAATAAATAAACCTCTTTGAAAAATTGTTTCAAAATTTTAAACAAATTCCAAAATGTCAATTGCATAAATAGATGAAAGAAGAATATGTAGAAAACATTAGGTACCCTTACAAATAGCTTGCATAGATGAAAGAAGATTATGCAGTAAACATTAGGTACCCTTACAAAAGTTGAAGTTACATTCCGAACTCAAAAACACCAGAGATCCTATAGACACTGTGAAGGCAGGCTGACCAACTTCAATATATGATATATAGCCAATGAACTACTGGACCATGACGTGGTAAAGAGGGAAGGAACAGTTCGGAAAACTATTGATCACGCCAAATGATACAAGAATACAGTTAACACAAGAGATGGGAATATATCATGCCTGAGAAATGCCAGTATGCTCTTAATTTCATAATTCATCCTGTCCGTTTGCGAAAAGACATCTAGTGGGGTAAAAGAGAATGCACGAGTAGAATAATAAGTTGGATCATGCACCCACAAGTTTACAAAACCTTCGGGAAATGACTTGTTAATTGTGAATTCAGCTTCTCATAGATGTATCCGTAACTAACACACACACACACACATAACAAAAAAAAAAAAAAAAGAAAAGAAGAAGAAGAGGGATTTCAATCAACATAAAACAGAAGTGAAAGAGAGAAAACTATTACTAAAGTGAAAAAACATTTATAGAATGATATGTTTTGTTTGCCACCTAAGGCAAATTAATGTCCTCAGCATTCCAAAAAAAATATAATCTCTGTATACACCCTACAAGCATTTCTCAAATCTGAACATAAATTTGAACAATTGGGGTATCAAAACTATGAGAACTCTTTCCTGACAAACATTGGAGTAAAACTCATTTTAACTCCCAAGTACTACCAAATCTATTTCTGTGAGACAAGGTTCATTGTTTACAAGAACAAGAAGTGTAGAAGACTGGCTTATATAAGCCTGGCTCCCATAATATTCAAGCAGTGGGAATTAGAATGAAAGTGGGTTTTCATCCGGGCCTGCTAAAGCTTCAAAACCTGATAGTGTAAGCCTGCACATCACAAGTTATCATCAGCATGATATGAGAGAGGAAGAGAGCAACAACATGAGTGTCTCCTTAAAGAAGGAATCGTTTTTAAGAAACAAAAAATAAGCAAGGGAGGAAAGAAATTAACCACCAAGGATGTATATCTTGAGATCAATAAGAAACAAAGAGGCTAAATATCATTCAAAAGTCCTAACACTTTGTACGGACATTTAAGACAATTGGTGGTAATAATTCAGGACCCAAAATTGACAAAAACAAGAATTAAGGATCCATCCTCCCATCCCCCAAAAGAAGAAGAAACAGAAAGGGAAGTAAAAGAAGCCAATGTATTTTCCCTTAGCTATACAAGTAAATACAATAAGGAAACAGATTGGAAGAGACAAGCTTCCTACCCTAAATGATTTTACATATATAGGTATTCTACTTTATCGCTAAACCTCATAACAGGGAAAACTAACATCCTCAGACATTTTGTAATCACAATGATCTCTTGTCAAAGTTAATAAAATCCATACATATTATTAATCTTTGAACTACCCAATGGATTTGATTTTTATCAATGATTTACCAACGTAAAAAGAATTTTGATTTCGTTGCAACACTCAAGCTTGAATTTCTTTATAGTTCCTACTGAAGTCTGAGCTCATTCTCAGTGAACAAGCACACCCACACGTATGGAATAATACATACATAAAGGTATGAACTATTATTTCAAAGTTTTTTCTCCTGGCATGACAAAACTGTAACATTATGTTACCTAGAGGCATTTAGGCTCAAAGATCAAGTCCTTCAATCTTGGATATCCAAATGGTTGAAAATGATATAATAAAAGTTTTGCACATTAATTAGAAGGCTTTCATCATCTATTGGAATATCTACAACAAAGTAAAATAAGAAAAAAGACGAGGATAGATAAAATAAATAGGAAAGTAATTCATGCATGTGAAAATAACAAGTGTTTGACTGTAAGTGTCTTGTTTTATCAAATGCTCCTCCTTCATAGTAGCACTTGGTTACATATAGAATAACTAGTAACACTATTCCCTAGAATTCTAAAACGGAGAAGCGTATGTCTAAATCTCCAAACTCTGAATTGGAGGCCCAAAATTTGCCAACAGCAATACTTCTACACCCAAATGGTAGAAGTAAACTTAATTAGAAAATAACCCAGCAAAATACACTGACAAAATAAAATAAAATAATAAAAAAAGCCACAATGATGTTTATGTACTAATAGCATAGCATACCTGAATATGACCAGAATGAAGAAAATCACATAGAAACCAAGCTTGACAAGGCGAAACTTCTTCTCAGCTTTAAGATTTCTGAAAACTTCAGTTACATCAATAAGGTGCTGCCGCTTCAGATACCTGAAACATTCTATTACTATGGATATGAAAGAACACGAATCAAGTTCAACCAGAAGCATATTTAATAAATGGACACAAACCTAAAAACAAACTAACCATCAATACATAACCCATCTAAAGAGGGTTGAGAAACTTGCTAATGTTATTATGCAAGTTAAAGCTAAATATATCATTATATTTATCCCTAAAAAGTTGATTCATCAACTTTCTTATGGGACTGCAACAACATTTTTTCCAACTGATATTGTTCATAAATATCACCATCAATGTTATAATCCTTTTGAAGTTTGATCTCTCAATTATCTCAACATATTTAAGTCTTCAACAATCAGATTAATATTTCAAAGTTATAGCAATGGGAATAGGTCAGGATTAACCTCTCCCCCTTGGAGCTCTGACATGTTGTCTACATGTCACATCTCTTAAATATTCAATTACAGTATTTGTCTATGAATTCACAAATAATATTTCCCAAACATCTTTGTTCACCTTATTTTTTTTGGAAAGGAATTCACCTTTATAGGTAATTAGTTATCAGATGATAGTTAGCACAATTAAGCATGTCCTACATTATCACTTTGATCTCTAGAGTTCAAGAAGGTCATCAACTTTAATAACATGTAGTATGGCATAGCAAAAGAACAAAAAGTAGTCGAACTGCTGTCTTATGAGGAGCAAGAGACATTGTGTGTTTTTCATCTTTAATATATTGTTTTTAGAACATTGTTCATTCAAAACCTAAAATCAAGGCTAAAAGAATGGTGGGGAAAAAGAGAGGGGCATTTAATTCATACAATAAAGGTTTCATTATTCTGAGGGACTTGATTCATAAATCAGAAGTTCCATTATTCTGAAGGTGATTACCAGATAAACAAATTATCTGTACTAAAAATCAACTAAGGGACTTAACTCCATTCCTTAATTTCCAGCCAGTATTCCATTTAATTATGAAAAATCGACAATCATACAGAAAGCCTAAGATTACTCCTAAATCAATTTGATTTAAAATAGATATGAATAAATTAACTCACAATAGTCTTACAAATGCTGAGAATGATCTAGTTAAGTCAATGACATCATAATAATATTAAAATTTCGTCAAGCTCCTTAATAGAGCCTGGCTCTTCTGCAATATAAAATTATAACAACCTTTTTCTACGTATCTAATAAGAAATGTGTTTAATATTTTGAACTAAACCAAGTCTGATAATACAACTGTCATATATTAACCAGGCAAGAAATTTGGTTCAACCCAAAAGGGTTAAGTCAAGATGGTGCTGACAAATGATTAGTCTAAATGAAAGCTGGGAGATATAACATGTTGAAGAAAAGACTGTAGTGTTCTATATATTATTGAGAGAAAACACTTACAGTTTCACATGGTAGCAAGCAAGGGGGAATGCAAGAAGAAATGTGATCCAGTGTCCTGTCACAAGAAAAAGAATGCAAAATAATCCTTGCAGAAGAAACTCAGGCTCAACCCAAAAATTGATACGATTTGTCGCTTCAAAAGGATTCAGATCATCAGATTCCAAGTCCACTAAGCATAAGAGCTGCAAAAATCATGCATAATTTTTATTATATATCTGACTAGAGAGCTAAAGCGTAAAAATTAGCAACAGTCAAACATAGTGAACAGTAACCACATTGCATTCCTCTGTTACTCTCACTTATTTTTGCATGGGAAATGGGGTGTCTATATTTGTGGGTATTTATGGTAGCTATGCAGCATAAAATAATAAAACTAGATATTTAGGTTTTAGAGAGTAGAAACAATTAAAGACGAAAAACACGTGTTTCATTAAAGTAAAATAACAGCAGGAAATGCTACTTTCCTCAATATGGGACCTGACAAATAAACATTATCTTTTATGTTTTACACAAAAACATAAAAGATAATGACATGTTTAACATTCAAATAAGACTATTTATCTGTCAAAAACATTTTGCCGAATTCCCATAAAGACATTAGTTCATTTTTCAAATTATAAACTAATTCAGCTGATTGAAGCAATAAAAAGACAGATCACTTGACCAATAAACTTGTCAACTCAAAGCAACGTATTAAGCGAAACCATGCAATTTGAACTGAGGCAGAACCGGCACTTTTTGTATACTTAACATTGACTGCTAATCTTAACATGGACATGGAAGTATACATGATAAGAATCCAAAATCAAACTTTTTGCACAATAACTAAGCTAATCTAAGTTCTTTATCAAAGTAAAACATATAAAATTACATTATTGGAAACTTCAAATCTCCACTTCCCATTCTTTGTCCTTAGTTTCCTAAGCCACCAAACAGCTATAGCAGATTGAATACATCAAGAAAAATAGTCTCTCATTTTCATATTTAAAATTTAGTTTTCAAATCCTTGTTTTCCTTCATTTTCACAGTCTTCTCAGCAACCAAACACTTGGCATTAGTTAATTAAAAATATTAACAGTCGCAAAGTTTAAAGAGATTATAGATGAGAAAATAAAAATTTAACACACACAGAGGTGGAGGTTCAGACTTATCATTTCCATTATCTTTCATTTTCGCAGAAACCAAACAAGCTGTGAGCAATTAGGATTTTGATCATATGCAGAAGCAGCAATAAGGTTATAATATACAACTTTTGAGATTCTATTTCTTAGAAAACTAACAGTATTACTACTTTCAAACTTAAAATCTTTGTTTCATTCATTTTTCTTGGACTTTCTTGGCAACCAAATAGAACTGTTAAGGTTCACATACCAACAAACGAATAAATAATGGTATTTCTAGTACTTATTGGCAAGAAAACGTAAAAAGAACGGTGAATTTGCATTTTCCATTATCATTTCTATTTCCTTCATTCTTTTAATTTTCTCAGAACACGAACAAAACCTTAGGGTTTAGAAACAGAAAAAGAAGCCGAAAATTAACACGTCACAGCATGATTTATAGAGATCCTTTCCAAGCAAACTAAACCAGATACATACACGCACACCGCACTATCATAAACTACTTCTATTAAACTATGTTTTCGTTCATTTTCCTCTGATTATTCTCCGCATCCAAACAGAACAATATCGCTCGCCAAACGGCTTTCGATTCTACTTTTGTTTCAAACAAAAGGTAATATTACCGAGAGAATAATACCTGATAAAAGCTTGAAACAATGAGAGCTAAGTTCATCGCAAACATGAGAAACCAGAAGAGAAAAATCCAGGCCATGTTTATCGCTGCAAAACCATGCAATGTGCCTTAGTAAAGTTTGTAAAGTTAAACGTGAGTAACTAACTATAAGCGTGAAAAAGAGTGAACAGTAAGGGAGTAGAGAGTGATACCATACTTGAGTAGAAAGCGAAAAAGACTGGGCAGTGTAAAATAAACGATTTTCAAAGGAGTTACAATATATATAGGGACAGCGTTCGCGGACCGATTGCGTCCGGGTTCGTCTTCATGGTGTTTGATAGTAGGTCTTCTTCTCTGTGACCGAGTACAATCATAATCGTAACAGAAAACGATGATGGGGACTTAAGGAATCCAATGGAGTTCTATTGGAAAAGGATGTTCAATTGGGAATTAGGATTAATTAAATTTGTTTGATATGCTATTGTGATCTGATTGATCCATGAGAATCGTCATTAATGTTGACTGTTATTCTAAACAAATTAAATTGAAGTAAAACGAATTAACCACTGACGATTGAAGTTCGTTACAGAGAAAAACTAATTAACGGTGACCACAGACGTATACTTTCGCGTGGAAATGACTGGGATGGTTTTGTCAGTCCGTCCCATTACCATAACCAACATTTGCTAATAACTTTTACAATATTTCTCAAAAATTAAACAAAAAATAAATAAGAATTTCAATATAAAATTATGCATAGATAGAAATTTGTGACGCAGTAAGATTTGGTCTCGGTCCAGAGATAGCGGTTCTATTTTGATATAATTATATTATTAAATTATGTGGATTAGTATTAAAATATAAATTCAACGATGCAAAATTATATTATTATTGTTATTTTATATCTCTAATATTACTTATAAAAATATATAAATCTAAAATAATTTTTAAAATGACAAGGTAGTTTAAATTAGCGTAAAAAAATATATTTTTAATATTATTAATAATTAATAAAACATTCATAAAAATATTATTTTATAATATTTAAGTAGTATAATAATATAAATAAATATTAATTATAATTATAAATTTAATTTCATGAGTATGAGGACGTGATATTCCTATGAGATAATTTGGTAGGTTGTAGATTTTGGGTGCACCCAACAAGGAATGTGAGTAAATTTATCATAAAGAAATTCATTAAGAAGTACTTCTATTTCAAATTATCAATCTTTTACAAAGAAATTCATCACTCTCTCCTTCTTTGGG
>JAVXUL010000021.1:6517486-6530550 GCA_035590515.1 Trichilia minutiflora | reverse complement strand
CTTTGAGTTTGAGATCTGGGTTTTCGACACCGTCTCCATCATTGCAGGTTGACATTAGTACATCATCAATTGATTATCAGTCAAAGAAGAAGAAGAAGAAGAGATAACCTGTAGCAGCCGCTTAAGGTTGTTTCTTTTTATATTCTTTGTATTTTATACTTCACTTTGTGAGCATATATGCTTTTTTGGGCACGTGTGTGACATTTGTTCATCTGTGGGCATATTTTATAGGAGGTCGCCCAACGCTTGTACGTCTTTTTTTTAATCTTATAAACTTAACTTTTCTAAAAAAAATGTTTGGGAAAATCTGGAAGAGTTGCGGCAAGGCTTGTTCAAGTACGATGGGCTTCAGTTCTTGCCATTGACCAGAATCAGAAGCTGAAGCCGTTTGAGGTAAAGCAACTTACACTGTTCAATTATGTATTATGGAAAATCTGGGTAATTTTGCTGGAAAACAACTGCTCTCCTGTTACATGCTACGCAGACTTGATGGTATTTGTTCTAATTTTAGTCTAATGGTTAAACTATCCATTTACTGTAGCCAGATCCTCTTTTTTAGAAGCACAGTGGTTTAAGAACAATTCTTGGAAATTTCGATGGAGCCTTACTTAAGGATGCAGATGTTGTGGTTGTTTCTCCTGGAGTTCCATAGAAAACTATGGTCTTTCTTGTTTTTGGCAGTTAGTAAGTATATGCATTACTTTGTGCTTTTGTTACTCCCGAGATATGCGAAAAAACGTAACATATTTTCATGATTTTCGTTCACAATGGTTTTGTCAATATGAATATTCAAACTAGGATTCATCAAAATCTATAATTTGATTAAGTAATTCTACTCTTGGAATATTCCTAATGTGGTTAATGATATAACATTTCAAAATCAATTGCCATATTACCTGGGATAGAAAAGCCGGATAGTATTATTCAGCTTAAACGTTCATGATTCATGCACTTATAATTTAAATAATGGCGGATGCGGCGTAAGATGATAAGCAATTGAACTATGGATTCTGGTTTGTCAACTTTAGCCTGTTACTTGCACACTGCTCTTGTGGGCTAGTTCCAAGTTCATGGCAATGCATTTGTGGATTTCTATCATGAAAATAATTTTACTATTTTACTTTGCCATGAATAGCAGGGAAAAAGGTGATGTCTGAGATTGATTTTGCAGCAGAAGTCATTCCAAGAAGCATCAAGATCTTTGCAGTAACTGGAAAATCAACTATTGTCACCTTCATTGGGCAGGTTTTTTCATTTTTTCTTCTCTTTTAGTGTAACATATATGTTTGTTAAACATAATATTGGAGTTTTAAATGACTGGAACTAAAATCTGTCTGTTATTGGAAAAAGGAATTTCATTTGTGTCACCTAACAATATATTAAAAGAAAATAATCAATGAGTTAGTTGCTTCTGTTTTGTGGGTGAAAAATATTAAATAAAGTGAATTGGCTTTTGAAAAAAATAACAAACCCAATTCTTGTTTAAATTGACCAAACAGGCTGAATAGGTGCAAGTTTTTCTTTTACTTCTATTGGGATATATTTCTTGGTCTAGAGAAGATGGCGTAGTCCATGTCAAAGCAATCCTTCAAGTATGAGCCATTAATTAGTTTCTAGGATATTTCTGTTTCCTAATGAACTCATCTCTTTGGGCATTATTTTTACCATAGTATTTCATAGGTTTATGTTTCCTCAATTGTTTGGATACAGATGCTTTATATCGAGGCATTTGTGGGAGGGAACCTTGGGAATCCACTTTTAGAGGCTGCTTTCCGGTGCTTTGTATTACCTTCTTCAAAACCCAAGCTTTAGGTGAGTTGTATCTTCTGGTTGAAATTCTATTTTCATTCAACAACATTGAATCTTTTAACAAAATTAACAAACTGATGCCAGAATGTTTTCAGGTTGCGGTGGTGGAGGTTAGCAGTTATCAACTGGAAATTCCCAAAAAGCACTTCTGCCCTTCGGTCAGTGGCCATGACACAGTTCTCAAAAAGTGCACATTGTATATGTAGTCTCTATCCGGTTAGCTGGCATTTTTGTAGGTTGCCATGGTATTAAACCTTTCCCCTGATCATTTAGACAGGCACAGGACAATGGAGAATTATGCAGTGACTAAGTGCAATTTATTTTCTCATGTGACTAAAACCAAGCTGGGACTGCTTCCTTTCAATAAGTGGGTGATTTTTCTCCTAAATGATTAAACTTCAATACATAATTGGAATATCCATTGGGATATTTCATAGGTTTTATTTTACATATTATTGTTGATGTGTTCTTCCCTCGTAATTGTATGATTGCATTGAGAATTACAAGAAATGGAGCCCAGGGAGTGGGGAGAGAGATTCTTTGGGGATGTGCCACATGTAAGTGTGATGAGATAGGTCAGCTAAACCATGTTAAGTCATCATTATGTAATCCAGAAGAAACACTCGGGATTTCATCATTTGAATGAAAAACAATTGAAAAATCATCAATGAGCATTGTGCTTGGTGATATATGGAGGGCTTCATAATAAACCTCCTATTAGAAGCTTGAAACATAAGCCCCTTGATGTGTCATGCAGACATTATTATTAATTATTAAGTTCTTTGTGGTTTAGAAGTTGTTCAAAATCTAATTAGATATGTCTTATCCGCTTTCTAAGCACCAAATTGAGGTTCACAAAAAGCGTGAGCCTTATCTGCTCTTGCGTAGAATTGAATATCTAGGGGCGATTTTGAATATGGGTTGAATCCTTATGTAAGAACAGTGAGTTGACCTTTATGAAGCGGTATCAATTTTTATTGTCATTTATGTGGTTTATTCCTGTTAGGGCTTAGTTATTGCAGCTTGTAGTTGCAGTGTCTTTTAAGAGATGATTTAAGAGCTGATCCTATATTTTCTACTAGGAAACCAGCATTTGAATGAAGCGGGTAAAGGAAACCAATTTAATCTTGCTTGGATAGGAGACTTTCCTGGTCTGACAGTAACAGTTTTTTCAATACGTTTGTTGTGAAAAATTCTAACTTTTTTTGGTTAGTTATCAACTTTTAGTGTGACAACTAGCACAACTGTTTCCACTCTATATTCAGGGCCTGAAATGCATTGGTCCACCTCAGATTTGCAAAAGGTTGAGGGATCGGGGGCATCAGTTAATCTCTACCTGTCTGATACTATCATAGAAACTCAGCCCACCTCTTTATTCATGTTCGCATTTTAGAGAGATCATCGTATGCAAATTGGTAAGATGATGTTGATATTGCTGTTCCCTCTAAAAAATTAAAAAGAAAAAGGACAATATCCTGTTCACTCTTTTCTGATAAAAAGGCTTTGCTTTGACCATGATTCTTATATTTAAGGAAGGAATAATTGTCATGAATTGTTGGTAATAGATATGAGGATTAACTTCTTGTATAAATTCACAGTTCAAACCTATTTCAATAAATCAAGAAACCTCTATTTGTATATAATCTTTGGGAAACAGTTGGCACACCCCTAAAGTTGTTAAGGGTAACTGCTAACGGAACTTTCCATGGATACCAATGATTTAGTTCTTCAGAGTCCAGAAATGTTGCATATTAACGGATGCCAGAATTGTGGAACACATCCTCATCAACCTGCCACCAATCCTTATTGACTAGGTCTGGGCAAAGGGACGTAGCTGAAGTTTTGTAAGCGGTATTAATTGGCAATTAAGGTGGTTCTCTCAAATTGCCTTGTGTCATGAGTAACAAACAACTTGAATCATTTACATGTTCTAACAAAGTAAGTATATTGGTAGACTGGGTGAAAGATTTCTACCAAGTTTTGGGTTTGAGCATGCATGCCAAGTTTTGGGAGCTTGATTCATCTAGCCTGGCTACGTCATTTGAGTTTGAGCAGACCTGTTGTTTCCTTAACATATATTCCCCCTTTTCTTGCCATATTAGATCAAGTATTTGGAATTTTGACTGGCTAGGCTTAATTTGTAGTGCACAAAGATAAACATGGGTTGACGTGGATGGATGACAGCAAGGCAACAAATGTTGAAGCAACATATACAGGACTAATGGGTCTGAAGGAACACAAGTGTGTCTTTCTACTTGGTGGCCTAGCAAAGGTTAGATTTTGATCTTGGGCATTCTGCCATTTTCATAATGGCTTGGCAACTTTTGGTTTTGCAGTTACATAAGAAATTTAACAAAGGCACTTCATCAAAAAATTTGAATTTGATTAGATAAATGGTGGCTGAACTATCATAAGCTTGAATATGATGTCAAAAACAAGTAATGCTGCATATGTTAATGTGAATATAATTTCAATGGGTTATGCAAGTGATAAGTGTTGTAGGCTAGATGCCCCTGCCGATTTCACTTGGATAATCTTAGTTTAGGAGGAATTATAACTCTGAATTTTCTTTTTGTGCAAATTCTGTAGGTGGTTCAATCTTAATTTATTTATTTGATTTTGCCTCTCTTCCTTGTTATATCGATATTTTTAATTGACCAAGCTGCCCATGGAAGGTTTTAGTAATTAAAAGAAAGAAACAAGCCTTGCTATGAGTCTATAAGAATTCTGAGTCCATGTGATTTGGCTTTTGATTTTTAGTTATGGGTATTTCTTGCTTATCATATGCGCCTGGCCGCCTGCTTCATTATTTACAGTTCGATCTATATTGCAATGTGTTTCTGTGAGGCTACTGCTTGGGGCCTTGATAGTTGTTTGAATGCCTCTAAGTCGTTCGTTTTCATCTTTCGGAGGTTTTATATGGACAAGAATCAAACGGTTCCATAAAATTAATCAAACCCTTGAATTATCATAGATGTGGAATCATTGTATGTGATCTGTTATTTGTCAATGTCAATTATTTACCTAGTAAAGATTATGGCGCATTCAAAATGCAGCCTCAGTTTCCAGTTAAAAAAGTAATTGTTGTCTTTGCAGCCTGAGTCTCCAGTTAAAAAAAGTTATTATTGTCTTTTCTTTTTCTTTTACTCTTTCTTTCTGCCAACTGTTTTTAGTCCCGTAAAACATTAAATTTTTTTTTTTTTATATATGAAAAATCTCAGTTTATCTAATTGAGTACAAGTGTTTAACAATCATTACATTCGAAGAGATAGTTCAAATAAAATCTATGATTCAATATGTTAGACCATTTAATAAAAAAAATTCAGATGGTTCGAACTTAAGACAGTTATTAAACTGTTATCATATTAAATCTTTATTACCATATTATTAGTAAGGGTTATGAAACACTAACTTGGAAGAAATTTTCCCAAGTTCTGATCTTTAGGACTGCTGATTCAGAAAATCAGAAGAATTTGGTTGAGATAATGGTCTGAGGATTCCCTGCATTGCTGCTGCAAATATGAAGGATGCTGTTCACCTGCATTGCTGCTGCAATTTTTTTTATTATAATATATGTTTTGTTAAATTTTTTAATTTATACCTTCTATTTTGATTAATTTGATTAATTTTGCGTAATTTCTTACTAATTTTTGCGTCTCACCAACAATAAAAAAGCTCAGTACAATTTGTAATTTAGTTTCTTATTATTAATTTTTGACGTGTGAAAAAAGAGACCAATATTATGAATGTGTGAAATATATTAATGGAAATTTTCGGTGGACATAATTTGGAAATTGTATTATCAAATTCAGTTTTTGTTAAATTTATGTTACTATAAAATATAATTAATTAATTAATAATATTCAGACCGTCAAATATAGCTTATTTAATTTTTTTTAAAAAAAGATATGTAATTTTTTAATGTTTAACTTATTACCCTAATTAATTTTAATAATTTTAAATATCCTCATTAAGATTTTAATTCATAAATAGAAGGACTTTTTCTAACCCTATATAATAATAATAATCAATTAAATAAAATAACCTTTAGGCTCTTAAAATTTTATAAAATTAAATATAATATATTTATTATTTATTTTAATATATACTAATAGTATAATAAATAATAATAAATTTTTAATTTTTAATTATTAAAGTGTATGAAATTAATGTATGTATATTTTTATATTATAATTTAAACAAAAATTCATATTTTTATCCTTAAAAATACCTCATTACTCTAAATAAAAATTTGTAAGAATACATATTATTAAAAAATAAAAGTTAAAAATTAATTAATATTTTTTATTTTAGCAATTAAAAATTAATTATTTGAAAGATTGTATACTATTTAATTCTATATTTTATAGTATATTATAAAATAAATAAATAAATTTATAGTTATTTATAATATATTATTAAATATTATATTATTAGTATACTAGAAAATAAATAATTAAAATATATTTTATCTATTTTTATTAAATTATAAGGTCTAGTAATTATTTTTTTAATTAATTGTTATTATAGTAGTGAATTAAGATTTTAATGAGTATTTTTAAAATTATTAAACCTAACCAGACTAATAGTCTAAAGATTTAGATGTCCTTTTCTCTTTGATTGGTATATAACATAATATTTAAATTTAAAAAAAAATGAATATTTCAAAAATGAATTTCCTGGTGAAGGACATCTTTCACATGTTTATTCAATAAATTTAATTTTATTCAATTATAGTTATAATAATTAAAAAATTGATTAATTATGACAGTGATTATAATAATAATAAAAGATTAATCAATTATAGTAGTGATTATAATTTTTGTAAGAATTTAAATATTTACATAAATTCAATTGATATATTAAAAAAATTCATGTGATAATTTTATATTATTATTTATCTTAATGTTACATTAGTCTACATAAGTCATAGTTTATTTTACCATAATTTAACTAATAGTCCTGTTAAGATAGTTTTAGAAATCTGAGAAAAAAAAAATCATATTATTTTCATATTCATTCAATTAAATTTTTAGCAAATTATAACAGTGATTATAACAAGAGATAAAAATTTTAAAATATTTACTAATAAAAAAGAATAACAAAATCAAATATGGGTTCCAAAATGTAGGTAACTTGATTCTTTGAAACGAGGCTTGAAGAACCGATGCCAACGCACGTTGACAGCGAGCGAGCCGAGCAAGTTTACCAAGACGAAAATAGGGGGGAAAAAAAGGCAGCAAGTTAAACTTGACTGGCAATCCGAAAAGGGAAATCTTGAGAAATTATACATTGCTTGTATATATTAAAGACTTTGAAGCATTAAAAAGTTTTAACAGGTATTAATTCTTTACTTCACGAATTGTATTTCCTGTTCTAGAAATAACCTGAACAATGCATCAGCATTTCACCCCATTTGTTTTTCTTTCTTCAATCTATTTCTTTTATTTCCTTTTTGCCGTTTTGTTCTTGCAACAAGTACTCAATGAATTTCTGGGTATAGTTTGTTTTTCTTATCATGGGCATAGTCAGTTTTTGTTATCTTCTCCTTTCAGCTCTGATTGGTAGAGAGTAATGGTTAGTTATTCTTTATATACACATATAATTGCTTGGTTCTGTAAATGACATTTGACAATCAATAATACATTTTTATTTGTTTTGGTAACAATAATTATGTATTTATATGTGTCATTTGTAGCTTAAGCTTGATTGATGTTGTAGCAGGGAGACTTCAAACATCAATTAAGGGTTTGTCTGGGATTGTGGAGATGTAGATTTTTAATCCATAGTCGATAAGAGTTGGAATCACTAGATGTCAAGTATAAAGGGAGGATTAGTGGTAAATTCAGCTATCTAGTAAAAGTTGGTGTATATTAGTTGTCAAACCGAACATACCTTAAGTCTAAATGCACAGAATCGAATATGGCATTGAGTTGTAGAGAGAATTAATCATTGTTGATGATGGTAGGATTAATCAAGATTCTGTTTAAGAGCATACTTGACTACGGACAATGTTAAATGTTGAAGAGATTAAGACATTTCTTCCTTTGGTTTACATGTTCATTGGGTTTATGTTGGACGTTTTGTAAACAAATGTTTTTAGTTCAATCAGTTCTAAGGTATAATTAGCTCTGTTATTTTAATTTGAGGACAATCTCGGATGCCTTGAAGGTGAAAGTGGAGTTAGTATCATCTTTCAGAATTGATTCTTCTGTTGTCCTGGTTGACATTGAGCCTAATCTATGCTTGGAGCCTAGAATGTCAGGTCTAGCATTGGAGCAAACTACATTTCACGTTTTGTTGGCTTTCCTGATTGACATGAAAATTGTGCCAAACCATAAGGCCAAGATGTAACTAATCAAAGACCTAAAGAAATCATGAAACCTGCTGGCCTACTAATAATAAAATAACACATATGGTTAGCAGCCTTGAAAGAAAAACTGTTTTTACTATATTTCCCTTCATTTTAAAGAGTATGAATTGCAAATAATGTTGATATGAGCTCTAGTTAACAAAGTAAAAAAAAAAAAAATTCTTTATGCACGCAGGTATACTAATATAGGTTGTTTTGTTTGCTATGTATGGGTTGATTTTGGGAAAAAAAATTAATTAACTACATTGATAGACTGTTTTATGCAAGAACAAACTGATATTCATGTAATACAGACAGTTTTGATGGGAACTCTTGTTTAGTAATCTATCTAAATTGTTGTCAACATGTTTTTACAACAGGCTATGCCAACATGATTGCTTCTGCCTCAATCAGCACTTTTGCAAAGAATGTTATACACCTGAGTGGACGATTTCAAGGACAAATGGGTAGCAATATCTCTGGTGTGACATTTCGAGGTCCTTCAAGTTCATGTTACTTCCATTCATATAGTAGGAATTCTAAGAAAGACTATGGTGGTCTGTCAATATCTCGTACAATCTCTTGTTCATCTATTAATGGCTTGCAAAAATTCCAGTATAATTGTTTTGGTTCTGGTGTCAACAAACCTAGGTGCAACTTGCGTAAATTAACATTTAAGAGTTTCATTAGTGCTAGAGGATCCCAGAAGAGAAAACTTGAGATTTCATTAGCCTGCCAAAGTATGAAGATGAGGCTCTTGGTGCCAAAGCAAGGGATGCTTCACAAAATCAAATGTAATGCTGGACCGATAGATTGGCCACAAGGATGTGCATCAGTTGGCCTAATTTTTGGATTATTGGTTTGTTACTCAAGTTCTAAACCAGTACATGCTGAAGCAGCTGATGAGAAAAAGGATGAAAAAGAGGACTCTGACCTGTCATATGTTAAATATTCCCATGGGAAGAAAGTATATACTGACTATTCTGTTACTGGTGAGCAATGAGCGCCACCATCTTGTCCAATTTTCATTCATTATACATTCTTAACTCATGTTGATAATTATCAATCTTTACATGTGGCATGATTTTTTATATAAAATTTTATGCATGCCAGTCTAGGTAATTACATGATCATAATTTGCAGGCATACCTGGAGATGGCAGATGTTTGTTCCGTTCTGTTGCTCATGGGGCTTGTTTAAGAGATGGAAAACCAGCTCCAAGGGGGAGACTTCAGAGAGAACTAGCTGATGATTTAAGGGCTAGAGTATGCTTATTTGCATTTATTATGATAAAGATTATTTTCTTCCCATTTCTATTACTTGAATGTGAACCCAACCCCTTCCCAATTCTGACGTGTGTGAGATTCAAATCTTAGACCTCTTGTACCATAGCAAATGTTATCCGTATTATGATGAAGATAACTTCGATATTATCTCCATTTTCAATTTGTTCATCAGTCAGTGTCTCAGCCTCTCATTGCAGCATGCTTCCTGTGTCCGATGTAACTTATTATTGATAGGAATTTTCATTTTTCTTCTTTGAACAAATTAATTATATAAAGTCATAATGGTTACCTGGCTCTTGGTCTCACTTAGGAAGGCTAGTAGGAAGGAAAAAACTTTTGTTACTTCCATTATGATAGCTCCATCTGTTGTGGATCTCCACATGGGATTTGCGAAATCATGAAATCAAAACGGTGATATTACCAAAAATGTTCAGTACAGTGGTTGCACGTATTTTTTTCCTAGTAGGTATCTGCTATTATTCAACAAACTCATTTTTTCCCTTCATCCTAATTTTCAGGTTGCAGATGAGTTTATAAAGAGAAGGGAAGAGACAGAATGGTAACTTTTCTGAATTGTACCTTTGGTCATAGTCTCGTAACAAATTAGTAAAGCTGCCCACAATGAAGAAATCCGTTAATGAACTTTGTGGTCTTTTGCGACCATATCATCTTTAATGTCTAGGATAAAAGAATCCAGATACTTGTGGTGTCTGACAGATCCCTTTTTTCCTCATATGTCAAAAATGGCATTTGTCATATTAAATTGCATGTGGATACCATTTCAGCTATTCTAGGATTATATGGATTTGTATGTGATGGCTTACAATGTTGACAGGTTCATTGAAGGTGATTTTGACACATATGTTTCACAGATGAGGGAGGCACATGTTTGGGGAGGAGAGCCTGAATTGTTCATGGCTTCACATGTTCTGAAGTAAGTCTCTCTCCCTCTCTATCTCTTGCTTTGCTGGAATTACACCTTAACATCATCCTACAGCATTTGCCCCACAGCCATCTGAGGTGTTGGTTGAATGTGATGTCGATGTTAAACTAGGGGTATGAGGGTGAGGTAAAGTTGCTTGCGAAGGAGGAAAAAAAACTGCAATGCTTTTTTTTTTTGCAACATGAATTTATTTTCTCTCTTCTTTTTCTCTTAAATTTTTTCATCCACGTCATTAAGGTGATGGAGAATCTCATGATTCCCATAATTGCAAGATGCCGATCACAGTGTATATGTATGATAAGGATGCTGGTGGCCTCATATCCATTGCTGAGTATGGCCATGAATATGGCAAGGAAAATCCTATCAGAGTTCTCTATCATGGATTTGGCCACTACGATGCTTTGCATATGCTTGGAAATGAGGATGGTAGATCAAAACTATAACATTAAAGCATTTGGTAAGTCAAAAGATGTTTGCATTATATAGCTGGATTACATGTTACAATAAACGGCTTCAGGAAGATGCCCAAGATGATTAGTTTCATGTTTTGATGATAATTATAATAATCATAATAATAAGTGCATAGGAGTAATTAGTGTTTAATATATCCTCAAGGGGTGTGGTTTGATGGATAAGAATATGTTGGACGGCTGTTTTTGTGTTGGTTCTGTGTTCGAATTTAGGAAATGCATTCTTTATAATCTAGAAATTACATTCTTTGTAAGAGTATAAAGACTGACGCTAATCTTATGTATAACTTGATGTTATGATTTGAGCATTGTACGGATTGATATTTTCTATTGTATACCCCAAAAAATAAGGTTTGGGGTTGAAAGTTTTTTTTTTTGGTTTAATTAGAAGAAGAAAGATTTAAGGATTTTTTTTTCTTTTTTAATTCTTTGGGATAACAACCTCCTGCCATAGATTATCTGTCATTTTATATTTATTAATACAGAGAACCATCCCATGTTATATTGTAAGACTCGATTGAAGAATACGAATTTTAACCTTTTTTTTTTAATGCTTGTCGTTTCCTTTGATTTTGAAACCTAAAACGACATTCGTTGTATTATTCGCAGAAATGTGCTTTTTAAGTGGAAACAGAAAAGTAAAAAGAGCAAAGGGACCCACACATAGCATGTGTTACGTGTTGTATCCTTTCCTAAATGATTTGCTTTTCTGACACGAGCAAATGTCCTAATCGGGAAAAATCACTTTTAAATGAGAATTTTATTATTTTACTATTTTACCCTTTTCCACAAAAAGAGAATTTATTCATGATTTTTTAGTACACGAATGTAAATTAAAAAAATTATCTCCCTAAATGTATTATCTATTAATTAAACAAAAAAAAATCAATTAAAAATTAAAATAACATTATTTTACATGTCAAATTTAATTTAATTAAAAAGTAATTAAATGAAATGAATTGTCCATAAGAACGTTATATTTCTTCTATAAGAAAAATCATCAATCAAAGTATAACTATAATTATATTAATTTAAAATATTAAAATATAAAGAATAAAATTTTAAAAAATAATATAGATTTTAAAACTTGCAGGCATCTATCTTGCGAACTTGTTATTAATTAAGTTAAGCCTTCAAATTAACATCAACTAATTAATAATAAATTGTTGGAATGAATATTTGTAAATTTCTTTTTTGTTAAAATAATTGCATGCATATAGAATAATATTAATCATCTCAAAATTTTAATTTCTAAAATATATTGAAAGAAAATATCATGTATTTATTACATAATAAAGAATATAATAAATAAATTAAAAATTATAAAAATTAATTATCTAATAAATTTTAGCATATGTTTTAGGAATAATTAAAAAATATGTTACCATTAACCACGTGTCATCTCGTTAATTATATTCTTTAAAATGCATTTTTACTTTAGGATAAAATTTTTCTGATGAATATATATATATATATATATTTCTTTCTTGACAAACATGTCATATTAGTATATTCCGACAGCTAATGATTATTATTTTTAATGAAAAGGCCATATGATTCCTACACTAGTCAACAAATTCAAACGTTGCATTGCCACGGTAGCCTGCTACCTCGAGAAACCTAAACTATACTAAACAATTCATTCAATTCAAGTTCAAAAATCCTTCTTCTTCCTCTTCTCTTTCACCAGCTTCTTCTCTGCAACTCCTCATTGCAAAACGTAACGATCATCATATGAACTAGTATCAACTCTTATTATAAAGTTCCAATTTTTGAAATATGGAAAAAGATATGCTTCTTCCAGTCCTCATCTTCACACTGTTGTTCACTCCTCCTTCCTTTTGTCTGAACCAAGATGGTATCGCCCTTCTTGCTCTTAAAGCCGCCATTACAACAGACCCAGCTCGAGCTCTCGACTCATGGTCAGAGTCAGACGCAACACCATGTCACTGGTTCGGCATTCACTGTATTAGAAACCGAGTCACCTCTCTCTATCTACCAAACAAGAATCTTACCGGCTACATGCCATCAGAACTTGGCTTCTTGAGCTCACTCACTCGACTCAATCTCGCTAATAACGACTTCTCTAAACCAATACCCGCCCATCTCTTCAACGCAACTAACCTTGTTTATCTCGACCTCTCACACAACTCTTTCTCAGGTTCAATACCTGATCAAATAAAAACACTCAAGAACTTGACCCA
>JAVXUL010000021.1:6498468-6517386 GCA_035590515.1 Trichilia minutiflora | reverse complement strand
TCCTGACATGACTTCTAAAATGGAAGACTGCTCTCTCATCTGGTTGACGCTCATGTTTGTCATCTCTTCCTTTAATCTCTCCCATTGGCTTCTCTGCTGTTCCGCTAATATTCCTATAGGCAGAAAATATATCAAAAAGACAAAGCTATCAAATAATTTGATTAATTACTGAACTGCAGAATTTCATTACATATAGTTATTACATTTTCATCATCAGGGTATTTAAAAAAAGATAATTATGATTTCTCGTGCCATCAACAAAACACTGAAAAAACAGAAAAAGAAAGATTTGGCTTTCCGATATATAGAATCATAATTTGATTGATTTGGACATAATCCCATGTATAATTGTTTGGATTATGATTGAAGAATCTTTAATGTTAGTCACCCATTGCTTTCTCAAACTTTTGTTTGACCCAATGGAAAAATTAAGGGGGAAATGACAAATAACCTTACGATTTCTCAATATCTCTGCTTTTGAAGTTAAAAATTATGACATATACTCTTTAAAATTATAGTATTTTTCACACTTAAATTATTTTCATTCTTTAAAATAGATTGACTCTTGCTCAAGATTGAGTATAAAATATTTTAAATTTAAAAAAACAAAATCATAGAACCTAAATATATATAATAAAGGATCATCTTCTAATATAACATTCAATCGTATCACACATTTTTATACATTTTTAATTTTTTTTATTTATAGATATAAAAGATTGAAATAGCTACAAATATAAACTTAGCCATACACTATAATAAAATAATTTTTGAAGGCAAATGACCCAACGGATAATTCAAACTTATACAAAAGCAGAAGATTGAATAAAAAGATTTTCTAGATTTGGTAGAACTCGTCGACGAAGACGACCATAGCAGATTCATCAGAGGTGCACAAAAATATGCAATCCTCCGGGCACAATCAGATAATCAAGACGAGAGAATGTCTGATGGAGTGGGACCAGATCAGCGTGAGATTCACGTGATATAGGGCACTCTTCAGTCTCTTCTGCCCATATTTTCGTAGTCCAAAACCCTTTTTTTAATATTATTATTATTACTATTTTTTTTTCTGTTACAGCTTTACTTTACTGCTATGACCTATCGACTTCTACGTCCAGGCAAGTGTAGACGCGTAACTTCATATATCGTTAGGCTTGGACAGGTGTCGAATTCCAATTGGACCCTACCTTAACATGAGTCGTCATTTTTCACCCCACCTCCAAGTTGTTGAACGACTTTAAGACACTACAGCAGATTAACCCAGACCAAAAGTCATGTTTGGCTGAAAGTGTTTTTTTTAAGGGTTTTTTCTTCTTTTCTCTTTTTGTTATTTTAATGTAGGCCTCAAAATTTTTGGGACCATTTAATAATTTTATTATAATACTTATGATTAAGACTGTGCTTAGAATTGTTGTGCTTTGCTCATGCTTCAAAAAATTTCAATAAATAAAATTTTTGTTAAATATTTCATTTTTAACAAAAATTAGTTTGTTAATGATATTTAATATCAAATAATTTTATTCTTTATTAGTTATAATTTTTAAATTATAAATTTTAATATTAAACAAATTTTTTTTATTCTAAGATCATTAGTGCCAAATCAATTTCTTTTTCTTTTTTTTTACCAGCAAACGAGTAATAATCACAATTATTACTAATGATATTTTTTATTATTCAACTCATATATTTTTTACCTTATTAATGTTAAGGTTAATATAGAGTAATATATATACATATTTTTTATATATAGAAAAAATTCCTATACCCAATTATCATTAAAGCGTTCCGTTATATACGAAACTCATACAATTCTTTTGGAGTGGGATCACACGAATCATCTGACAGTTATTTTAAATTATATGATATGTGTATAGAGATCACACATAATAATATTAAATATAAAATAAAATTTTTAATCTGATCATTTTAATGTTTAAATAGAAAAATTTTTGAAATGAGAATCAAACTTAAAATACAAAATTTGTACAATTTATTCTCTATCACTAAACCACCACTGAGAGAGTTAATATAAAATAATATCATAAGTAAGATTTATATTGACTCAAAATTAGAGGTTTTGTAATATAATTAGTTTGTCGCTCTAAATAACTTTTGAATAATATATTGATCTTCTTTTAATAAGTATATCTAAATTATCAGTATAGATATAGTATAATTAGATATAATTTATTGAATGACATATTGAAATTGTTTGAGTAACCTATAGTAAAAATTCTCTAAAATTATTTGATGAAAAATACCTATTTTAATATTAGAATTTTTAAAAATTAACACGCGATGAATATATCAAGATATATGGAACAACGTATATACTGAACATAATTTCATATTACATTTTTATTTATTAATAATAGAATTTGATAACAAAATAATTTATGCCAAAATTTTCTATCGACAAAGTCTATATATGAACAGATTCTTAAACGTGGTAAAGAACTAAACATATGCCAGTGGGAACCAGTTAATTATCAATTGAAAATGTTTTGTTCCGATGATAACAACAACAACTACTATACCAAGATATATGGGTTGGATTTTTCTATATTGAATGGTGAAGGAGACATTATCCACAGCTGGAAATTAATTTATTACCGAGATATAATATCAATATTAAATAATGAATTAATATTTAAAAAAAAAAATTAATACTTTCATAGTCTAATACCAAACAAAGATATGGAAAAGGCATTATAGCGAAACACATACCATAGAAGTCACAATCTGACGACCTGGAAAACATAAATCAGAAGCCCATACCGTGACATGTTAGTAATATTGTATCTGAATAGGAGCAAAATTTCATGGCGAGCAAGACTTGACAACAAGTTTTCCAAACAGCAAAAGACAGCCCTTCAAATTAATAAGAAAGTTAAAAAAGGCTGGTACATCCAATCTAACGGTCAGATATTGTGCTAATGGTTTGGGCCCACCGGAAAGTGACCTATCCAGTATAACCGGGCCTAGCGTGATGATGATGGACTCCACTTAGGAGAAAGCAGAACGACAACTTACAGTCAAGTCCAGGACCGGAAAATGACCCAACAGGTCATGGACACAACTGGGTTGTAGGGTCAACAAACCAAGTGGTTAGGAATCTATTAGCAGTGGAAAGGACCCCACTAAATGGTGGGGTCCATCCGTGGGCCTTGCTTGATGATGATGTTTTCAAATGGACCGGACCATCAATTATTTGTATCCTTTGATTTAACAGAGAAAGGAAAGCTACTGTCAAGCTCCCGCAATATGTCGGGTATTGGACAGTTTGCTGAAAGATAAAGTGGGCCCATATTCAGGCCTTAGTCGTGTTCAAGCCCTAATAAGTAAGTTTGTAAATTTACTATATGCTTGGGCTTCACCGTATGCTTTTACAACACACAATCTATAAAAGCCCAAAACGGTCAAATCTTTGTGCACCAAACCGATTCAGGGTTGCATCCAAAGTTTCCTCATTTATCATATCATTAGATTCAAACGGGTATGTATTATCTCAACTACTGTATCAAAAGTTTATGTACAACTAAATAGAAGACTATCAATGTGTTACAAGATTTAAAATTTTAACCTTCTATTTTTATAATTTTCAATAATAAACATATATAGAAAGTGATAGTATTTTTCAACTTACAATTTTATACTTTGGATTGGGATTATATATATTGAAAAATTTTAATTCAAAATTAAAATAGATTGATTGAAGAATCTCAACCTAAACAAATTATAAACTTAAAACAAATTGCATGATTTCATTTGAAATCAAGCTTTGATTTTTTTTTTAATCCCAGATATTTTGGTATTGTGGAATAATCACTTGTTTACGCTGAAGTTTGTATTTTCTCATATTTTTCTTATAAAATTGATTATTTATTTAATTATTAATTATTAATAATTGGGCTTCTCAACAAAATAATTACCCAGGCCTAACACAGCTATGGAGCCCATAATCCAAAGATGATGGTCAAGGTCAAAATCCATTGGTCTGACGTCATCACCACCCTTCCTTCCTTTTCTTCACCAAAGTGCATCAGAAATTCGTCTTCGTTTATCGTGATCTACCACATTCCAGTCTCCAGACAGACTTTTCTCAAATCCCATCATTAACCAATGCAATGAAGTGCACTCACCATGACGCTGAAATCTCTCAACTGTACTTACAAAACCATAACACTCGAACCAGTTCACTCAGCTAACAGGAGAAAACCCAGAACCATCCAATGTTGCACCCTCAAACAAGACCTTCAAGGCAAATCCGTTGCTGTAAAGTCTTCGTCACTCAGTTCATTGCCCATATTTAGTTTTTACATAATTCGATACTTAAAATGGGAAGAATTTATATATTTTAGGTTATTGGTTTGGGAAAATCTGGAAGAGCTGCGGCAAGGCTTGCTCTAGCACGAGGGGCTTCGGTTCTTGCCATTGACCAGAATGAGAACCTGGAGCCGTTAGAGGTAAAGCAATTTACACTGTTCAATTCTGTGTTATGGAGAATCTCAGTAATTTTGCGGGAAAATAACTACTCTCCTGTTACATGCTACGTGTACTTGATGGTATTGTTCTAATTTTTAATATAATAGTTAAATTGTTTATTGACTGCAGCAAGATCCTCTTTTTGAGAAGCACAGTGGTTTAAGAACGATTCTTGGAATTTTCGATGGAGCCTTACTTAAGGATGCAGATGTTGTGGTTGTTTCTCCTGGAGTTCCCATACAAAACTATGGTCTTTCTTGTTTGCTGCAGTCAGTAAGTCTATGTATTACACTGGGCCTTTTTTTCTTCTGAGATATGCAAAAAATTGTAACATATTTTCACGATTTTGGTGAACAATGATTTTGTCGTTATGAGTATTCTAACTTGAATTCATCAAAATTTGTGATTTGGTTAAGTAATTCTACTCTTGGAATATTCCTAATGTGGTTAATGATAAAACAAATGCAGAATCAATTGCCGTATTACCTGGTATAGAAAAGCCAGGTAGAACTTGGGAAGAATAGTATTATTCAGCTTAAACATTCGCTATTCACGCACTTACAATTTAATTACTGGTGGATGCTATATAAGATAATAAGGAATTGAACTATGGCTTTTGGTTTGTCAACTTTAGCCTGTTACTTGCAGACGCCTCTTAGCAATGCATCTGTGGATTTCTGTTATGAAAATAAGTTTATGATTTTTACTTTGCCATGAATATGCAGGGAAAACGAGTGATGTCTGAGATGGATTTTGCAGCAGAAGTCATTCCAAGAAGCATCAAGGTCTTAGCAGTAACAGGAACTAATGGAAAATCAACTGTTGTTACCTTTGTTGGGCAGGTTCTTCATCTTTCTGTTTCTTCTTATAATATTATATATATGTTCATTCAACACAATATTGGACTTTTAAATACCATTTATTGTTACTAACAAAGACTGGAATTAAAATCTGCTTGTTATGGCACAAACGATTTTTGTTTGTGTCACATATACGGTACATTTGAAAGAAAATGATCAACAAGTTAGTTGCTACCATTTTTTTGTGTGAAAAATATTAAATAAAGTGAATTGACTTTGGAAAAAGAATAATAAAAACCCATTTCTTGTTTAAATTGAGCAAACTGGCTAAGAGCATGTTTGGTATTGAAATGTTGTGGCCAAATAACTACTTTCAACTTTTACTCTACAACTGCTGCTATGGGATGGAAGCTATTAGTTAAAATATGAGTGGGTCTCGTCAAAAGTTGATGTTACCAAACACATATTACAACTTTACTTTCAAAGCCAAGCGGAAGCCAGCTATCCCAAACATGCCCTAATTAGCTGCAAGTGTTTTTTACTTCTGTTGGATATATTTCTTGGTCTAAAGAAGATGGTGTGGTCCATGTAAAAGCAGTCCTTCAGTTATGAGCCATTAATTATAGTTGCTAGGATTTCTGTTTCCTAATGAGCTCATTTCTTTTGATATTTTTTTTAACGTTGTATTTCAAAGATTTATGTTTCCTAAATTGTTTGGATACAGATGCTTTCTCATCTTGGCATTGAGGCATTTGTGGGAGGGAACCTTGGGAATCCACTTTCAGAGGCTGCTTTCCAGTGCTTTGTATTACCTTCTTCAAAACCCAAGTTTCAGGTGAGTTATATCTTCTAGTTGAAGTTGTATTGTCATTCAACGACATTGAATCTATTCACAAAATTAACGAACTCATGCCAGAACGTTTTCAGGTTGCGGTGGTGGAGGTTAGCAGTTATCAAATGGAAATTCCCAACAAATACTTCTACCCTTCAGTAAGTGGGCTTGACACACTTCACAAAAAGTGCACATGTGTATATGTAGTCTCTATCTAGTAATCATGCTGGCATTTTTGCAGGTTGCAGTGGTATTAAACCTTACCCCGGATCATTTAGAAAGGCACAGGACAATGGAGAATTATGCAGAGAGTAAGTGCCATTTATTTTCTCACATGACTAACACCAAGCTGGGACTTCTTCCTATAGGTAAGTGGGCAATTGTCCTCCTAATTGATTAAGCTTCAACACATAATACTTCCTTGGAATATCCATTGGGACAATTCATAGTTTTTATTTAACATATTCGTGTCGATGTTTTCTTCCTTTGTAATTGTATGATTGCATTGAGAATTACAACAAATGGAGCTCAGGGGAGGGGGATTCAGTGGGGAATGTGCCACATGTAAGTGTGATGAGATGAGTCAATTTTAGGTGGTAGCTAAACTTTGAATGGACAAAACCATGTTAAGTCATTATTTTGTAATCCGGAAGAAACACATGGGGTTTCACCAAGATCTTTTGAACGAAATTCTATTGAAGAACCATCAATGAGCTTTGTGCTTGGTGACATATGGAGAGCTTCACAATAGACCTCTTATTGGAAGCTTTAATCATCAGCCGGTGGATGTGTCATGCAGTCATTATCATTTAATTATTAGGTTCTTTGTAGTTTAGAAGTTGTTCAAAATCTAATTAGATACGTCTTACATCAAATTGAGGTCCACAAAAAGCATGAACCTTATCTGTTTTTGCATAGAATTGAATTGCTAAGTAATGGTGATTTTGAACGTGATTTGAAACCTTATACAAGAACAGTGACTTGACCTTTGTGATCAGTCTAACTTTTTATTCTCATTTGTGTGGTTTATTCTCGTTAGTGCTTAGTTGTTGTAGCTTATACTTGCAGTGTCTTTTAAGTGATGATTTAACAGCTGATCCTATATTTTCTACTAGGAAACCAGCATTTGAATGAAGCTGTTAAAGGATATCAATTTAATCTTGCTTGGATAGGAGCCTTTCCTGGTCTGAAAGTAAGAAACAGTTTTTTATAATATGTTTGTTGTGAAAAAGTCAAACTTTTTTTTTTCAGTTATCTCATTTAGTGTAATGTCCAGCACAATTGTTTCACTATATATTCAGGGGCTGAAATGCATATCGGCCCCAGCTTAGATATGCAAGGGGCTGTGGGATGGGGGCATCAATTACTCTCTACCTATCTGATGCTACCTTAAAAACTCATCCCACCTCTTTATTCATGTTTGGATTTTAGAGAGAAAATAAATGGAAATCTCAAGGTACAGCCAAAGAATCAGTTGGCACAAATAATGGGTGAAGAAACATTTGGCAAAAGTTTACTGAAGGACAGCTTTTTTGTTGAGATTCTAATTTTAATGCCTGGGAAATTATGCTTTGATGTTTATGATCTACATTATATTGCACTCAGTTATGTGTGTTCGTATTAGATCTGTTTTTTTTTTTTCTTTTTCTCATGTTGAATATCATATGTGATATTGAAAAGATTCTATATTTGAAAAAGACTGATGTGGAGGCAAAGAATGCCAGCTTTGAAGTTCCTGCCATCAGAGTTGCTGCTCAGCTACAGTTGGGTACCATGAAGGCTATGGGAAGACATAATTATGATAATGCTGCAGTGGCTGCATTATCCATTCTTGGGCTGGATATTGGAGTTGATGTGGAAGACCTCAATTCAACAATTAAAATATTAAGGGCACCTCCTCATCGTATGCAGATTGGTAAGATGATATGGATACGGCTGTTCCCTCTCTAAATCTATTCTGGCTTTTCTTCTGATAAAAAGGTGTCACTTTCGAATGTTATTCTTTGAGGAAGGAATAATTGTCATGAATCATTGGTAATAAGTATGAGGATTGATTTCTTGTATAAATTCACAGTTCAAACCTATTTCAATAAACCAAGAAACTTCTGTGTTTATATTATCTTTTGATGGATGCCCTTTTGGAAATGGTTAGCACATCCTAAAAGTTGTTAAGAGTAACTGCTAATGGAACTTTCCATGGATACCAATGGTTTAGTTCTTCAGAGTCCAGAAATGTTGGATGTTAATGGATGCCAGAAGCTTGAAACTCATCCTTATCAACCTGCCACCAATCCTTCTGACTAGGTCTTGGGCAATGGGACAAAGATGTGGTTCTCTCAAATTGCCGTGTGTCATGAATAACATATGTACAATAAACCGAACAACTTGAATCATTCACATGTTCTGACAGCACTAAGTAATGTCCTTGGAATGGGTGAAAACATTTCTACCACTTTTGGGGCTTGAGAATGCATGTCAAGTTTTGTGAGCTTGATCCATCCTTTTTCTTTTTTTTCTCCCCATTAAACCCGCCCCCACCCCAGTTTGAAATCCTGGTGGCCAGCTTAAGAGAGAATGTTATTAAACCACCAGGTTGTACCCCTCCATTCATCTAGCATGGCTATGCCATTGAGTTTGATTAGACGTAATGTTTCTTTATCATATATTTCCATCTTTCTCCAAACCATAGATCAAGTATTCTGAATTTTGACTGGTTAAACTTAATTACATAGTACAAAAGGATATACATGGGTTGACATGGGTGGATGACAGCAAGGCAACAAATGTTGAAGCAACGTATGCAGGACTGATGGGTCTGAAGGGACACAAGTGTGTTGTTCTACTTGGTGGCCTGGCAAAGGTTAGATTTTAATCTTTGGAGCTCAATTCTTTCCATTTTCATAGTAGCTTTTACATCAGGAATTTAATAAAGGCACTTAATGAAAAATTTTGAAAAATTGATTGTATATGTGGTGGCTGACCTATCATAACCTTGAAGATGGTGTCAAAGACGAGTAACGCTGTGTATGTTCATGTGAATATAATTTGTCTCACAGTTGAAAGAGATGTAAGAGTGGTTTGTGCAAGTGTTTTTTATTATTTTTCAGTTAAGCTTTGTAGGCTAGTTGCCTGCTGATTACACAGATAATCTTAGTTTAGATGGCATTATAACCGTGAATTTGCTTTTATTGCAAATAATCTAGCTGTTTCAATCTTAATTTATGTACTCTATTTTGCCTCCTCACCCTGACCTTCTTGTATTGGTAATTTTTAATTGACCAAAAGGCCCATGGAAGATTTTAGCAATTAAAAGTCCGTGAGACCTCTTAAAAGCTTGTTTGGACAGGCTTTATTTTAGCTTAAAAGCTGAAAATTATATAAAATAAGAGTTTAAAAATTTAAGATGAAACTGTTTAGTAATTTTTTTATAAAAATTTTTTTGTTTACTATTTTTTATGAATAAGTTATTTGATAAAATAATTTAAATAAGTTCTACTTTTAGTAATTTTAGTTAAAGGATAAAAATGATTTAAAAACTTTATAATATTTTAAAAAACTAGAGTTAAAAAAAAAAAAAGAGAAGTAAAAGTTCATTTTTATAATTTTTTTATAGAGTTTATTTGTTCATATATATCCATTAAAAAAAATAACTTATTTTTTTAAGAGCTTATGAAAATTAATATTTGATTGAACTTCTCTTTATAAAGAAAAGATAAGCTAAAAAAAAACTCAGACAAACAGATACTAAGTCCATATTATTTCCAATTTGATCTAAGTTGTTATTTTCATCTTTTGCAGGTTTTATGCGGACAAGAATCAAACGGTTTTGAAAAATTGACTGAACCCCTTAATAATCACAGATGTGTAATTACTGTGCGTGATATTTCTCAGTTTATTGATTTACTTGGTATAGATTATTACCTTTTCAAAATTCAGACTCAATTTCCAGTTAAAAAAAGCTATTGCTTTTGGTGTTCTTTCTTGTTCAATTTATTTGTTTTGGTGAGCCGTTCCTATTCCCTTGAAAAACTGATAAGTGAAATGAATTTTCCCAAGTTTGGATCGTCAAGACTACTGATTCAGAAGACATTGGTTGATAATGGTCTTAGGATTCCCTGCATCGCCGCTGCAAATATGAAGGACGCTGTTCACCATGCTAGGAGGATGGCAAAATACGGTTTGTTCATTTCAATATTGGATAAGAGTCGGAAATTATTTAGCTGAGGCCCTTATGTTTTTTCCAATAACATTCATCATGTATTTAAATGTATCAAAAATTTTCATGTCCATCATGTTCGTGCATGCATGCAGGGGATGCAATTGTATTGAGTCCAGGTTGCTCGAGCTTCGATGAATTCAGAAATTTTGAGCAGAGAGGGATGGTCTTTCAGGAGCTAGCCTTCTCAGCATAATTATTTGAATGGACTGTTAATTTAGCTGCATAATATTGCATGGATAAGCAGTTTGTAAATTTTGTTAATGCTAAAGTACAAGGGTGGTAAGTAAACAGAGGACATTTTTTTTTTGCTAAAATTACATTTATTAGTTTCTTTTGTAAATTTATACCTTATATTTTGATTAATTTGATTACTTTTGTGTGATTTATTTGTAATTTTTAGATCCAACTACAACCAACAATAAAAAAAAATGATTACAAATTATAATATTGTGAGTAATTATATTATATTTGTTTAATTATATAATATTAATATATTATTTATTTAATAATTTTATTTAAAATTGAGTGTGAGTTAAATGTTTGTTTCCTCTAATTTTTATTTTTTTTATAAAAAAAAACTCAATTATATACTTTTTATAATAAGATAAAAAATAAATAAAATTAAATTTTGTTACACTAATATTATAGTAGGACAGTATTTATGTTATTATTTATCATAAAAAATTAAGTGGATTGTATTATTATTTAAAACAAAGATTTTTCAATGTAATAATTTAAATTAATTAATACACACATTTGTATGAATTTTATTTATTTATTTTTTTCGAACATCACTTATTTACTCTTTGTATTTATTATTAACAATATAGAATGAGCTATAACCTAATAAAATGAATATTATCCTTTTTATATAATGTATAATTCAATTTAAGTGTAAATTTATTTTATTTATTATGTTGAACTTATAAATTAATTAACTTGATTTTATGAATTCTCTATATTGTACAGTTTATTCATAATCATGCAAATAAATTTTAAAATATATTTTTATATACAATTTAAAATATAATTTTTAAAAAGCAAACATTGTTTATTGTACACATTTTTATTTTAAAATATAATTTTGTTATATAGTCTAATTAATTTTTTTCATGGCGAATAATAATGTAAATAGAGTCTTATTATAAAATTAGTATAATAAAATTTTAATTTTATTTACCTTTTATCTTATTATAAAAATATACAAATAAACTATTTTTTTATAAAAATAAAAATTACTTAAAATGTATTTAATTTACACTCAATTGAGAATAAAAAATTAAATAAAATTATTAAATAAATAAGCTAAAATAATATAATTATTCAAATAATTAATTATATCATAAATAAATTTAAGTGTTAAGAATAATAAATAAATTTATGTTTTTTAAAATTGATACTCTTAATTTTAAAATAGGTAAATAATATTGTTAAATAGATTTATTTAAATAATAAAAATTTAAATTTTGAAAGGTCTGAATGATAAATTGCTGAGGATTTATAATTAATTGACCGTGATAATATTAAGGGGTTAAAAGACTTGGAAAGTTTAGGAAATATAAATCGTAATATTGAATAGATGCTATTTAGGTAATAATATTTGAAACATTAGGGATAAAAGTGATAAATCCCCAATATTTTAAAAAATATCTGATGGAAAAAATAGCAAAACCAATGCGGGTTCCAAAGTGCCCACAATAAAGAGGGAACTGGGTTCCTTTTAACGGCGCCGTTTTCAGGAACTCGAGGAACCCAGCATCCGTAGACAGCGAGAGCCAAGCCGAGCAACTTCATCAAGACAAAAAAACAGAGGAACAAACGCAGCAAGTTAAACTTAACTTACAATCCGAAAAGGTAAGTCTTGAGAAATTATACATTGCTTCTATATCTTGAAGTCTCTTAATTCTTAAGCTTTAAAAGGCTTTAGCGGGTATTCATTCTTTACTTCACGAATTTCTTTCCTGTTCTAGAAACAACCTGAACAATGCATCAACATTTCACCCCATTTGTTTTTCTTTCTTCAATCTATTTCTTTTTATATCCGTAGTGCCGTTTTGTTTTTGGAATAAATGGTCAACGGATTTCTGGGTATAGTTTGTTTTTCTCATCATCAGTATAGTCAATTTTTCTTATCTTCTCCTTTTATCTCTGATTGGTAGATTAGTTAGTCTTTATATACATTATAATTGGTTGGTTTCTGTAAATGACATTTCACAATCAATATTTTATTTTTATTTTTTTTTGGTTACACTAATTATGTATTTATATGTTTCGTTGGTAGCTTAGTCTTTGATTGATGTTGTAGCTGGGAGAATTCAAACGTCAATTAAGGGTTTGTCTGGGATTATGGAGCTATAGATTTTTAATCAAAGTTCATTGGAGGATGTCAAGAATAAAGAGAGGATTAGTGGTGAATCTTAGCTAGTGAAAGTTAATGGTAAATATTAGTTGTAATACCGAACATACCTTAAGTCTAGGTGCATCGATTCAAATATGGTGTTGAGTTGTAGAGACAATTAGTCATCGTTTTGATGGTGGGAATCATCATTTTAAGATCTTACTTGGCTAGGGGCAATGTTAAATGTTGAAGAGATTAGGACATTTCTTTCTTTAGTTACGTGTTCTTGGCTTTTTGTTGGATTTTTTATAAACAAATTTTGTTAGTTTAATTAGTTTTAGTGTATACTTTGGAATAAACTTTGGAATTTTAATTTGAGGGTAATCTCAGATGCCTTGAAGGTGAATTTTGAGTTAATATCATATTTCAGAATTGATTCTTTTGTTGTCCTGGTTGTGGTTGATATTGAACCAAATATGTGCCTGCCAAGTCTAGAATTGGACCAAACTACACTCCACGTTTTGTTGGTTTTCCTGGTTGACATGAAAATTGTGCCAAACAGTAAAGCCAAGATGTAACCAACCAAAAACCTAAAGTAATCTTGAAACTTGCTGGCCTACCAATAAAATAACATATAAGAAAGCAGTACTGAAAGAAAAACTTTTCATACTATATTTCCCTTCATTTCCAAGAGTATGAATTGGAAATTAGGTTGAGATGAGCTCTATTTAACACAGACTATAAAAAAATAATTTCTTTATGCACGCAGGTATATGACTATTGTTTGTTTTGTTTGCTATGTGTGGGTTGATTTGTGGAAAAAAGGGAATCGGCTACATGGATAGACTAGTATTATACATGAACCAACATTCATGTAATACAGACAGTTTTGATGGGAACTATTGCTTAATCTATCTAAATTGCTGTCAACATGTTTTTACAACAGGCTATGCCAATGTGATTGTTTCTGCCTCAATCAGTACTTGTTCGAAGAATTTGTACACCTGAGTGGATGATTTCAAGGACAAATGGGTAGCAATATCTGTGGTGTAACATTTCGAGGTCCATCAATTTCATGTTGCTTCCATTCATATGTTAGGAATTCTAAGCACTATGGTGGTCTCTCAATATCTCATGCAATCTCTCGTTCATCTATTAATGGCTTGCAAACATTCCAATATAATTGTTTTGGCTTGGGCATCAACAAACCTAGGTGCAACTTGCGTACATTAACAATTAAGAGTTTCATTAGTGCTAGAGGATCCCAGAAGAGACAAATTGAAATTTCATTGGCCTGCCAAAGTATGAAGATGAGACTCTTGGTTCCAAAGCAAGTGATGCTTCCCAAAATCGAGTTTAATGCTGGAGCTATAGATTGGTCACGTGGATGTGCATCAATTGGCCTAATTTTTGGATTATTAGTTTGTTATTCAAGTTCTCAACCAGTACATGCTGAAGCAGCTGATGAGAAAAAGGATGAAGAAGAGGACTCTGACTTGTCATATATTAAATATTCACATGGGAAGAAAGTATATACTGACTATTCTATTATTGGTGAGTAATGAGCACCACCATCTTCTCTAATTTTCATTCATTATACATTCTTAACACATATTAATAATTTTCGAATCTTCACATGTGGTATGATTTTTTATGTAAAATTTTATGTGTGTTAGATGACCACATAATCATAATATGCAGGCATACCTGGAGATGGCAGATGTTTGTTTCGCTCTATTGCTTATGGGGCTTGTTTAAGGGATGGAAAACTGGCTCCAAGTGGGAATCTTCAGACAGCACTAGCTGATGATTTAAGGGCTAGAGTATGCTTCTTTGCCTTTATTATAATGAAGATTATTTTGTCCCCTTTCTTATTACTTAAATATGAACCCAACCACTTCCCAATCCTGACACATGTCAGATTCAAATCTTAGACCTCTTATACCATAGCAAAACGTTACCCATGTTATGATGAAGATAACTTCAATATTTTTTCTGTCTTTTTTCATTTTGTTCGTCAGTGCAGTGTCTCAGCCTCTCATTGCAGCTTGCCTCCTGTGACCAATGTAACTTACTGTTGATAAGGGATTTTCTTTTTTCTTCTTTGAACAAATTAATTATATAAAGTCATAATGGTTACCTGGCTGCTTGGTGTGTGCCCTCACTTAGGAAGGCTAATGGGAAGGAAAAAACTTTAGTTACTTCCATTATGATAGGCCCATCATGTGGAGATCCACACAAAATTAATGAAATCAAAATGATGATATTACCAAAAATGTTCACTATAGCAGTTGTCTGTAGTTTTTTCCTAGTAGGTATAGGCTATTATTCAATGCAAACTCATTTTTCCCATTGATCCTAATTTTCAGGTTGTGGATGAGTTTATAAAGAGAAGGGAAGAGACAGAATGGTAACTTTTCTGAATTGTACTTTTGTCATAATCTCATAGCAAATTAGGAACGCCGCCCAAAATGAAGAATCCTTTGATGAACTTTTAGTAGCCTTTTGGATAACCGTATCATCTTGAATGTATAGGATAAAGGAATCCAGTTACTTGTCGTGTCTGAGAGATCCTTTTTTATTCCCAGATGTCTAAAATGACATTTGTGATATTAAAGAGCTTGCAGATGCCATTTCCTCTATTTTAGGATTCTATGGATTTGTATGTGATGGCTTACAATGTTGACAGGTTTGTTGAAGGTGATTTTGACACATATGTTTCACAGATGACAAAGCCACATGTTTGGGGAGGAGAGCCTGAATTGTTCATGGCTTCGCATGTTCTCAAGTAAGTCTCTCTCTCTCTCTCTCTGGCTGTGCAGGAATTACACCTTAACATTATCCTACTGGATTCACCCCACAGCCATCTGAGGTGTTGGTTTGCTGGATGTGGTATAGACGTTAAACTAGGGGCCACGAGGGTGAGGTGTAGTTGTCTGTGGAGTAGAAGGAAGAAAATCTACAATGCTCTTTTTTAGCAACATGAATTTATTTTCTCTTAATTTTTATCATCAACGTCAATAAAGTGACAGAATCTCATGATTTTGAGAATTGCAGGATGCCAATCACAGTGTATATGTATGATAAGATTGCTGGTGGCCTGATATCCATTGCCGAGTATGGCCAAGAATATGGTGAGGAAAATCCTATCAGAGTTCTCTATCATGGATTTGGCCACTATGATGCTTTGCGTATGCCTGGAAATAAGGATCCTAAATCAAAACTATAGCATTACAGCATTTGGTAAGTTGAAACAAGTTTACATTGTGTAGCTGGATTACATGTCATACAATAAATGGGTTCAGGAAGATATCAGAGATGATTGGTTTCATGTTTTGATGATGATACTACTATTACTAATAATAATTGCAGAAGATTATATTAGTATTTAGTTGGTCTTACTTCTTATGGTGTATTTATCGGAGTGTTAATATAGGAAGTGCTTTGGTGTTTGGAAAAAAAATATTTGTTAAGTTGTTTCTTTAAAAGCAATTCAAAGTGTTTTTTTTTCTATTATTAGTATTTAGTTGTTGCAAATCAAATCAGATCAGGGGGAATCCGTCTCCTAAATTTATAGTATAATAAATCAGTTTATTTTAAAAAAATTTAAAAATTAACTCTAATTTTATCCACTTTTATCAATATTTAAATAATATTTCATTAATTTTTTTATTAATTTATCAAATTATTTCGGATGCTACAATAAATTATTACTTTTTGAACCATTTAAATTCTCCAAATATAATTTTTTTTTTCCTCTTTTGAGTTGATTGTAAAAAATCTATGATATTAAAAGGATATTTAAGGTTTAAAATAAAAAGTTTTAGATGGGTGTGTTTGATGGGCATGAAGAGTAATATTTTTATATATTTAAATCAAATAATTTTTAATAATAATTTATATTAAGGATATTTTGTAATAAAATTTTATAGTAAAAATTTGATAATTTCACTTCAATAGAATTTTAAAGATTTATTTAATATAAATACATAAATTATATATCTAATTAAAAAATGTAAAATTTTATTTTATATATTAAAAAAAAAAACTCAGGTCGATCTTCTTACTTCAAATCTATGTTTTCTTTCGTCAATAGAAATGCTAGAAATAAGAAATACACGACAAATTTTTTTAAAAAATTTTTTGAACACTAATAAATTGCAATTCAAAAACATAATTTTGTTAAAATGATTTGTAACTTTTTATAACAATTAAAAAAGGTGGAAGATAATTTATAAATTTTTATAATAATTTAAAATATAAATTTTTTATAGAAATTATTATGTATAAATTAAACTAACATAATTAAACTATTGTAAATAAAAATTAAAAATTTTGTAAGAGAGGTATGTAATAATCTTTTTGTGGCTGCTAAATACAACTATTCGGAGGATAGATGGTGGGCACAGAAGAAAAAAAAAGTGTTAAATTCTGAATGAATAAGTTTGTAAATAAATTAATTAGGTAAAAATTATTTATAAATCTATATTATTAAAATTTTAGATGTTGAATTATAAATTGAAATAATTAATCATTGAAAAAAACCTCTAAGTTTAGAAGCCTAAAAAAGAAATAAAATTTAAATTAATAAAAATATATTATACATACAAAAGTATTGTGTGAATTCTCTTAAATTTAATCGATAGAATTAAAAATTGAAACCGATCAGCATAAATAATATTTTTTTAATTTAATTTTCAAATCAAAATTAAATCGCATTACCTGTACAGTTATTTAAATTTCGAACCTCCATTTTTTTCCGGTCCCTAATCTATTATTCAGTGAACCAACCCCTGGTCCTCAGAGGAGTTAGTACAGAAAGATTGAAAAGATAACAATTTTTTTCCGATTGTCGTTTCGGTCGAGTTTTAAATCTAAAACGACTTTATATTTAAAAAAGGAAAAGAAGAATCCAAAACGAATTTTATTGTATTTACATAAATGTCCTTCTGAAGTGGAAACCGAAAAGTAAAAAAGAGCGAGGTCAGGTCACCCACCTAATGATTTCATTTTCTCACGCCATCAAAATGTCCCAATCAAGAAAACATTACTTTTAAATGAGAATTTTGTTGTTTTACTATTTTACCTTTTCGTACAAAAAGAGTAAATTTATTGGTGTACTAAAAACAAATAACCTAAAGACAAATATCATTTATTATTTTATTTTTATAACAAAATTTTTATAAAATTTAAAAATTATAAAAAAAAACTCTTTTAAATAATATTATTATTAACTCATTTTATAATAAAATTATTATTATACTTTTAAGATGTGATCCTGCATTTTTATTTAAAAAAAGATATAATAGTAATTTTATTCTAAAATAAATATATAAATAATAACAACACTTTAAAAAATATTTATCATAATTTTTAAATTTTAATAAAAATTATTAAATAATTAAAAATATATAGTAAATAATTTTAAAAATTAAAAAATATCTTATCTAATAAATACATACAATTCATTAGTTATATTATTTAATTTGTATTTTTTAGGGTAAATTTAAGGGTAATCTCTTGGTATTTATTTGTTTTTGACAAACCAGTATTAGTATAATGCGAATGCTTATTATTATTATTGCTTCCTTTTGATATAATTATTATTTATTTGAAAAGCCCGTAATAGTTTCTACAATTGTCAATTCAAACGTTAGGCTGCAACCTCGATAACCCGGAACAATTCATTTGATTCAAGTTCAAAAATCCTTCTTCTTCTTCTTCTTCTTCTTCTCTGCAACTCCTTGTTGCAAAACATAACTACCATCGAATGAACTAGTAACAACTCTTATTATAAAGTTTCATCTTTGAAATATAGAAAAAAAACAATGCTTCTTCCTGTCCTCATCTTCACATTGTTGTTTGCTCCTCCTTCCTTTTGTCTGAACCAAGATGGTCTCGCCCTTCTTGCACTCAAAGCCGCAGTAACAACAGACCCAACTCGAGCTCTCGACTCATGGTCAGAGTCAGACGCAACACCATGTCACTGGTTCGGCATTCACTGCATAAGAAACCGAGTCACCTCTCTCTATCTACCAGACAAGAATCTTACGGGCTACATGCCTTCAGAACTCGGCTTCTTGAGCTCCCTCACTAGACTCAATCTCGCTCATAACAACTTCTCTAAACCAATACCCGCCCATCTCTTCAACGCAACTAACCTCGTTTATCTCGACCTCTCACACAACTCTTTCTCAGGTTCAATACCTGATCAAATAAAAACACTCAAGAACTTGACCCA
>JAVXUL010000021.1:6486166-6498239 GCA_035590515.1 Trichilia minutiflora | reverse complement strand
ACTGCATTTTCCGGAAATCCGAGGCTTTGTGGCTTTCCTTTGCAAAGCCCATGCCCAGAACCTGAAAACCCTAAAGTGCTTGCAGACCCCCAAGAAGAAGACGACCCACTAAATCCTAAAAGCTCAAACCTTAGTTTCGGTGGTGAAGAGAAAGAGAAGGAGAGAAATGGGCCAGTGGCAATTTCTGTAATTTCTGGTGTTTCAGTTGTGGTTGGCATCGTTTCAGTTTCAGTATGGTTGTTTCGGAGAAAACGAAACGCTCGAGAGGGCGACTTGGGAAAGGAAAATGAAGTTCTGGTTGACGTAGATGAAGGCCAAAAGGGTAAATTCGTTATCATTGATGAAGGGTTTAAGATGGAATTGGAGGATTTGTTGAGGGCATCAGCGTACGTGGTGGGGAAAAGTAGGAGTGGGATTGTGTACAAGGTGGTTGCCGGTAGAGGATCAAGTGTAGTCGCGGTTCGGAGGTTGAGCGAGGGTGATGCCACGTGGCGTTTCAAGGAGTTTGAGAGTGAAGTGGAGGACATTGCCAAGGTCCAACACTCCAATATCGTGCGGTTGAAAGCTTATTACTATGCAAATGATGAGAAGTTACTGGTCTCTGATTTCGTCTGCAATGGGAGCTTGTACACTGCGTTGCACGGTAATATTCCTGAAAACTTCTTGTCATTAGTTTTTGCTGTTATTATTAGGCTGTTGAGATTCGATTGAGCTAATGTAATGACAATTCTATCACGTAATTTCTGGGTAATTAATCATGTTTGATGGTGTATATGGTCCCATATTGATGATCACGGGTCTTAATCTATCCTTTCAGGAATCATACCCGGGCTCACTTCTGACTTCAACCGTCAAATTTTTAGTCAAAATGCATAATTTATTTCTGCATTTTGTTCAAGATGGAAATTATTTTTACAGTAATGAGGCAGTTTGGGAGATTTTAGAATGAAATATTGAATATCTGAAGATTGGTGCATTTTTCGTAGATATTTTTAAATACAAGTTACAACCTAATGAATTCCAAGTTTTGCTTTGTACTGTTAACGTCATTAACCCAAGTTATTGGGTTGACATTGTCGTATTTATTGTTTAATACATGTTTTCTGATTATTATATTATGTCCGAAGATTATTGCTAGGACAAAAATCCTTAGTAGACTTTTAATACTCCTGAAAAGCATACTGAAATTGGATTGTGAATTCAAACACCTGAGTGTAGCTGTTTGAGAATCTGCGGGCTTTAAGTTGAGTTAGGCTCATGTCAGCTAATCTTTGGTGATATTTTGAATTCAAGTATCTGAAAAAATATGATATGACCGATGGGTCCAGAATCTGCTTTGCATTTTCACACCATATGTCTGTGCTTAAGTTGGCCACTTTTGAAATCCTACCTTGATTTTTCTACTACCCTTTTGAATAGAGGTCTCTGGTCATTAGTCATCATATAAAAGTAGAGGCATTCTTCTTTGCATACGAGAGTTTGTGAATAAGAGAAATAGATGTTTATATACAAGAGCATTTGTCCTCGTTGATGGAGTCATAATTCAGTTATGATGCACCTTTGGTGTCTTGCCTTTTGTTTTTATCCTCCACTAAGATCCGTATCATACATTCCCGGATGCAGGGTCTAGACAACTTTGTGGTCCTGTTTATCTGCCACTGTTTGCTTCCATAAATACATACAAGGACCAAAATTTATGGAATGGATCCCATTACAGGGACTAGTAAGTGCATGGTTGATGTTCAACAGGGACATGGAACGAGGTGTGGATTAACAAAGTAATCTTCCTTTGTTGTGAATTGTGATAACCCTTAGATGTTTGACCATTGCAGACTCTTTGCATGGTATTTATAGCTGTCTAGCAGTAAAAGCTTCACTTGGCAATTTAATGGCCAATATCTAAATGGTTTTCACATTGCGTTTGACTGTTGTTACAGGGGGACCTTCCAATTCTCTACCGGTTCTTCCATGGGAAGCACGGTTAAAAATTGCACAAGGAACTGCACGAGGTCTTATTTACATACATGAGTACAGCCCTCGAAAATATGTTCATGGCAATGTAAAATCTACAAAAATTCTTCTTGATGATGAACTCCAGCCCCATATCTCAGGTTTTGGACTCACCCGTCTTCTCTCGGGTACCTCCAAAGTAACCAAATACCAAACAATTGTAACCTCTGCAATGGGTTCAAGAATTTCAACTCTCTCTAACGCTTACTTGGCTCCTGAGGCTCGAATATATGGCAGCAAATTCAATCAGAAATGTGATGTCTACTCATTTGGAGTTGTACTTCTGGAGATGCTAACTGGTAGGCTGCCTGATGCTGGACCAGAAAATGATGGGAAAGGATTAGAAAGTCTAGTAAGGAAGATGTTCCGTGAACAGCTTCCTTTGTCTGAGATTATAGACCCAGCACTTGTAGAAGAAGTTAATGCAAAGAAACAAGTGATTGCTGCATTTCATATTGCACTAAACTGCACTGAACAGGATCCAGAGTTACGTCCTCGGATGAGAACGGCGTCTGAGAGTCTTGATCGGATCAAACTGCAGTGAAATTAGACTGGAAGTGCCTTGTAAAATTTGTTGATTGGAGCTAATTATTACTTCCTGGTTTTGATGCAGCTGAATATCGGTTTTAATGTCCTTGAATGGAGTAGGTTCTTCGGATGTATTTCTTAATGTATTATGGTAACTGCTGTATTCTCGTTGGAATGTGCATCGATATAATCCCTGTAACCTGTTGAAGTTCTTTCTCCATTTTTCCTGCAACGATAGGAAATATGGCAGAAGCCCAGCACAAGAAGGCACTAATTCTTATCATTTCCTGGGTTTTGTTCAGTCCTTTGCACTAATTGTAGCATTTTCCATTCTAAAAGATTTCAACGTCTAGTATTATTAAAATTATCTGGGCTTGATTTGGGTACTAGCTGCTTTGTAGTATGATAAACGTTGGGCTTCTTTTGGGCGTTAATCCTACTTTAATAAGAATAGGTTTTATAAAATTTTTGTTTTCTAAAATAATTTATTTTTATTATATCGTAAAATGATTAACTGTGAAATTAAAAATACCTATATTGATAATTTGTATCATTGAAAATATTATGAAATTAAAAGAAGAACGTATGTTTTTCATACTATATTTTTTTCATTTTTAAAATATATAGTTCTGTTTTAAGAGATAAAAAAAAAAGAAAATAAATGGAGAACAAGAACAGGAAAGACGCAACCATCATTTTTGTTTTAGAGAATATGAAAAAAAACTAGTGAAAGAAATGCATTTTCATCATAAAAATGCTCTGAGTATTCATAAATATAATAGAAAATTTAAAAATATCATTTAAAGATTTGATTTTTTTTAACTTAAATATTTTGACTTGGTTTTATGGACTAATAGAAAAAAATTTGTATTTAAATTTAAATGAATATATCTCTACGCATTATTAAATGTATTAAAATATTATTTTATAAGTTGATTTTAAACAATTATTCATTTATTTTTAAAGTTTTTATTAAAATGTATTAATTATGAAATTAATATTTTTAATTTTTATTTATGCATGGTATTGTATCAAACTACCAACCGACTAGACTCGGTAGTCATCTTTGTTCAACCGTTTTTTAAAATTAAAAATAAATAAGTAAATAAATTTCTTATAGGAATAAAATTTCGATTGACACGTCACCTTGTCAAGAAAAACTAATAACAAACATCGAATGTTTTTTTTTATCATAATGCAAATAATGCTTACAAAATGTAGTATTACTCAAGTTATAAAGACAATCATGTTAAAGACAGCTTTAAATTTTGATAAATGTTGAACAACATTTGTCAATGTATGGGCGGCGCTTTCACCAATTTCTCCTATTAATTAATTCATAACATCTTTTCGTGTATCCTTCTTCTATCGGTTCATAACACCACTCCTTGTATGCATTGCAAATGTACACTAAATATCATCCATTTGTTCATTTATTTTGATGCTAGGCTATCTTTGATTGGCCATGTGGATAGTGCACACTTCTAAATATAAGCAACCTCCTTTGTATTAAATCTTATACACACAAGCGGCTTTGTTATTTATTCTAATAAAAAAAATATCTCTTACGCTAGTATTTATATGTTGAATTAATATTTATAATACGATATCAATACTATATGATATATGATGTATATTTTTTTTATTTTTTCATTTAAATATTTTTATATTATCCTATATTTATTTATACAATTATGTTAGTCTTATATCTATATCTATATTTATATAATTGTTATTATGTAACTGTCTACACCCGATTGGGTGACAGTGATGATAAAGGTTTGGGATACTGTGCTTAGTGTTTTGATCGACTGACGCATCAAGGTGGAGGCCTCGGTTTATTCTTATACTTAATACTATTACGGGTGGTCTCTTCACACGCGCCTAGTGGTTAAAGGTAGGACCATGTGATTTATGATCATAGACTCCGCGAGAGTGAGTACTTATCCCCGTGTGTGGTTGGACGGTATAGCGATGATTGAGTATGAGAGGTTCCGGATTACAAAAAAAAAAGTAATTGTCTTTATAAATATCCTCTATGGTTGTCATTATAATAAATTTTTCATATAAAAAATAAGAATAACATCTTATTATTATTTTTGTATATAGTGGGGTGTATTTATGGATTAGTTAGTATTACGGTGTAGAGATTGGTTAAAACTTTATGACTATCCTAGACTCTTTAATATTACAGTGTAAAGACTGACTAAAACTTTATGAACACCCCAAACTCTTACAAAGAATACATCTCTTGGATTCAAACACAAAACCAATGCAAAGATAGCCGTCTAACATATCCTTATCCACCAAACCATACTCTTTAGAGGTAACATCTTATTATTTGTTAATATTATCTGTTTAAAAAAATAATGAGAGAGTTATTCAGAATTTGAAGTTATAAAATTAATCTCATTTATCAAAATCAAAAGTTTTGATTTGAAATTTTATTTTAATCAGGTTTGAAGATTTAAATAACAATTATTAAAATATGAAATTCTATATGGCCCGAATTTTCTAATATACATATATATATTCAAATTTTAGTACTATTATATTATATTTTTATTATTCTTTTGTTATATATATATCAAACTTAAAATTTTAATATGAATAATTAAGATCTAAAGTTTTGAAAATAAACTGAAACTTGGAGTTTTAAATATCAATTAAAGATTTAAATCTAAAATTTTAAGTGTATCAAATCTAAAATTGATCTAAACCTAAAATTGCATTGCATAATAATTATTAGACTAAAATCTAAAGTTTTAAATCTATAAATCATTATATTTGTGGGTCTAAAATTCTAAATATATGAATGAAAGTTTTGATATTTTTGTATTCTTTATGTGACATATTTTTGTTATTATAATATTAGTTTTTCTTTAATTGTAATAGCTAAATTAAAATACTTAGTCTTAAATATCTAAAACTTTTATCTTTTAATGTCATTGAAAGCAACTATCTTTCTTAGATTTTAGATACAAAAATGCATTTCTAAGCCTTAGGATTAGAGAATCATGGTTGCAAAATCAATCAAAAGTAATAGTTTTCTTACATTATCATCTGCATGAGAGCTTGAAGGCCCAATATTTAATAGTTAAGGATCTATTAGATTTATGAGAGAATAAAAGAAAGATTTGATCATCAGAAAAATATATTTTTTTTTCAAAGGTAAAAGTGTGTAGATGAATATGATGTTGCAGGATTACAAAATTGTTGCTAAATACAACTTTGCTCTCTTTTGAATCCTCACTTATCTAAAATTGTATGGTAAGAAAGTAATTGAATAAAATATTGTTTACCTTTTATATAAATAATGTGATTATGCAGCAACAATACAAAGGGTGTAGATTTCAAAAATAATTTCAACTCATCTATTACCTTTTGTTGGCTGAATAAAATAATGAAAATTTACTAGAAAATTATGAGAAATTTTTAACTGAATATATGCCATTCTCAGAAATGAATGCGAGTACTAATAATAGTTATAGACGATAGAAGTTACAAGAGGAAACATGTTTTTTGCCTTCATGATGGTCATAAATTCTCACGTTGGCAAAATAATAGAAATAAACTTAACTACCAAAATCGAAATGTTTATGAAAAGCAATATCTGCAAGTTAAAGCTAGAAAATTCTTTGATGTTCTATCAAGCAAATGTAGAGAAAAAGGGTATTGACCACGAACACGTAAAGCACTAAGAAAAGATAAAAGAAAAAGTAAAGAATAATTTAGAATTATAACTATAATTGAAAACCATGTGGTAATGAACTAGAAGTTCAATGGTCTAAAAATATTTATGTTAAGGCATAACCGTGTGGATAATTTAGAATAAATAATGATGTGTAAAATTATTAATAATTCTCATAGACATTTATTAAAGAACCAAAAAATTCTTTTGTCTAACAAGAATATTTACACCACTTGCTCACAAGGAAAATTATGTTGAAGATAATTTAAATATGGATTCATGATTTAATATTATTTTATTAGAACTAATTTTTAGGATACAAATAAAAATAAATATGTGTTAGAATTATAATAGAATAGAGTTCTTGAGAAGATTTATTTGATTTAAAGGTTGATGAGAAATGCATCAACAATTGAAGAGAAGTGCTTCAACATACTCAATATCAAAGAGTTGATGAGATGTGTATCAACAACTGATGAGAAGTGCATCAAAAATTATTAGTAGGATAATTTAATATTATCTTATTAGAGCTATTTTCTAGGATACGAATAATAATGAACATGTGTTAGGAGTGTAGTAGAATAAATCTCTTGAGAATATTTATTTGATTTCAATAAATTAGAAATAGTTGCATAATATTAGGGATGGAGTATATTTTAAGTTATTTTATTATATTTTATATGTATAAATAGATGTGTTGAGTATGAATAATATGTAAAAAAATTTTGTCATACAAATTATCATCAAATTAAAAGTTCAACAGTGAATTTATGTTTGAATTATTTTCAATATTTATTTTACTGTAATTATAGTATAATAGGTCTCTTGAGAAGATTTATTTAATTTTAATAAATTAAAAATAGTCGTATAATATTAGAGATTGGGTATATTTTAAATTATTTTATTATATGTTACATAAATAAATAGATGTGTTAAATATGAATAATACAAAGAAAAAAATTTTCATCCAAATTATCATAAAAAAATCCGACAAATTAATGGTCAAACTATCCCACTAAATTGTTTTTGAGTCTTCATCCTTCTTATAAAGAATTCGATGAAATATTTGTAGGCTAATATATCCATCTAGTAAGCTATTGCTTTATAAACTTAATTGATGTATTTAATCGATGGTCACATATATTTTTATTATCTACACATAATATTACATTTGCTAAATTACTTACACATATTATCAACATAAGAACATAATTTCCTAATCACATTGTAACAAATATCAAATTTAATAACATTTCACCGTAACTTTTTTTTACCAAAACACTATTTCATGTTAAGGCATGTTTTGCGAATTGTTATTTTGATAAGACATATTTTCTACCATTAGCAAATAAAGATATTTGTGATTTTATAAAATCATAGGGTATTTGTCGTTCCTCTAATATATATATATATTATATGATTAAAATAAATAAATATATATAATTATGTATAAAATGAAATTTCGTTTAAATAATTTTTTAAAATTACTTTCATTTATAAAATTTATATATTTTTTTATCTTAATAAGATAAAATTTAATTTATATTTCTTATTGAGACAAAAAAACAACAACTTTGTAGTATCTACATAATAAATTTTTTTATTTTTGTTTTAGGAGGTAATTAGAAAGTTAATTGAGATATAGTATATCACCAATATATTTCTTATCTTTCTGAATTATATTCAAATTTATATAAAATAAAAAAAATCATATAGCTATTAACTTGATTGATTAATTATTTTTTTTAAAAATATTAATAGCATCATTTGTTCCACAACAACATGTTATACGATAATTTGTGATAAAATAGAGTAAGAGTTTCTTGCAAATTGCATAATTATTTACATTAAAAGTTGACCTTTTGAGAGTATTGAACCAAAATTAATATTAATAGTAGATAAATTATTTTATATATTTTATAAATTTTATTTTCTTGTCATTGCATATATATACACTATACTATACGTATTAAAAAACAAATTATTACGTTCAATAAATAAGATACATTTTTTATTAAAAAAATTTATTATATCACTAATATATTTTATAAAATAAAATTAAAATTTTTTGATCCAACTAAAAGTAAATTTTTGATTACGTCTCCCGTCATATATGCGCATATTAAAAAAATATTCGAGAAAAAATATTTCATAGTTTATTCATATAACAAGTCATTCTACAATATAGCGTTTGTGAGAATATAACCACAGTAAAAGGGTTTTGAAATATATTTCAATCAAATTATTATTATTTAATATTAAAAAAATTATTATTATTCAAATTTTTCATAAGCTTCAGAATGCTTTATTCTAAAACAAAGAATTGTAATTGAATTCTAAATCAAATGGCCTTTCGATCTAGAGGGGCCATTACTCTATGGCCTAAACCTGTATATGGAGATTGATATCATTCTTCTAGACGAGGTCATATTAAATAAAATTTTTTATATGATAGAATTAAAAAATATTTTTAATTAAAAAGAAAAAGTTATATATATTTAATGAAATATAAAATCGTTTATTAATTATAAAAAATTAAATTTTATCTTTTTATTATTCCTTGAATTCGGATGAGAATTGAAGCTAGCTTTATCACTCACAGCTCATGCTACATTCAAAGGCCTACAATTTTTTTTTCTTTTATATGAGAAATTAAAACACTAATTTTTATGATTGTTGAATAAAGAATCAATATTAATCACAGCCGTTCAACATATTCAGAGATCATTCAGCGTTGCAATATAAAGACTAAATAAAATCTTTTAACTGTTCTAAATTTTACAAAGAATACATCCCTTAAAGTCAAACATAGAATCAACATAAAGACAATTGTCAAGTATGTCCTTAATTATCAAACCACATCCGTTAAAAACTTGAAAGTTATACGTATTCTAAAGATAAAATTTTAAATTTTAAATAAAATATCAATTATAATGATTAGCACAACCTTTTTAAATTTATTGAACCTTATTTTGCCCCCCATCATTACCACCACCCAAAAGACATTGCTAGAGCACAATTACATAAAATGGAAAATTTAATAAAATGTAACATGTAACATGTAAATTAAAAGAATATAGTTTATTTCCTGCAATGGAATATATACCATAATGGAATGAAATGTTACATATCTTAAACGAATCATTGCAAAGAAAAATAAAATGAAATATTCGACGAGTAAAATCTATGTAATAATTGTTAAAGAATATGATTCATTAGAATACGCGGAAATTTTGCCATCTGATCTAAATACTGAAGTGGTTTGAAATTTTGCACTTCTTGTGAAAATGTCTCAAGGAGAAATAATTAGATTAGTTTTGTGTCTTATTATTTATGTGAAAATAATATATTAAAAGATCGATTTTTTTTATACTAATTTAATTTATATTTATGTGCAAGTAATAAATTTCGTACCAATTTAAAAAAATAAAATATTAATTTATTTATATATTGTATCGATTAATAATTCTTTAATTATAATTAAGACAAAATTTTAGTTATTAAATATTAATAAAAATATAAATTTTATTAAAAATTATTATTAAACATTTTTCTAATTCTATTTTTAAAGTAGAAAAGAAAAGGCTTAATCACCTTATAAATTTTTAAAAAAAGAAAATTAAAAAAAAAAAGTGCTAAAGAGGAATCCTAGAAAAGATGTCAGCAAATCAAAACCCCTAATACTAGAAAGTCGTAAGAGGAGATCTTCAAAGGAAACAAGATAATCGAGAGAGCAATCAGCCGTTGGTTTTGTTTATTGGGATTTGGGACACAGTGATAAAAATTAAATTAACAAAAAAAATTGAGAGAGAAATCCAATACGACGTCATTTAAGCTAAACAAATACAGAAAGGGTGGAAGACAAAAGCGTTAACTTGAATGAGGAACCCTTAACATACACGCCAACTTTTAAAAGCACAAGTTGATAGTACAAACTTTTGGTACAAATTTTTTTTGTGTATAAAATATAAATTTATATTATATGATAATATCAATTGTTTTTAGTTCATATTATTTATATAATTATATAATATTAATTGTTTTTAATTATATTATTTACTTTTAATAATTAAATAATTTTTAATAATATATTATATTAATTTATATAACAAAATTTTGGATTAACATTGTAATACTTGTCTCAATACTTATCAATAATATTGTCTGTTTTGATTTAATCTTTAGAGTCTTATGGTTTTAATCTTGATAATAGGTTCAAAACTATTTGAAAAGGCATCATATATATAACTCAATAACTTTTTTTTTATTCCGATGTGAGATTCAGTCTTGTCTTCTTAATTATCCTAAAGGCTGTCAGGAGTCGTTCTGTATTTAGACATTCTCGTTTTAGTGCCACTTCCTACCCTCAAGGACCAAGATGTTATAGGCTATTGTAATAACTTGTATTTACAGTTAAAGGTATTTTCGTTATTTTTCATAAAATGCATATCTAGATATTGTTAATGAAAAGTCAATAGTATTATGAGGTTTAATATGAAATTTAGAATGCAAAAGAAATAGAAATTGATATTGAAAATGGAAGGGAAATTTGATCACAAGAGGAATTTTGAGATAAAAGGCATTCGGTCAAACAAATTTTTGGATTCGTTCGAACGAATAATTTTGATTAAACAAAAAGAGTGACTCGTTCAATTGAATAAACGACCAAAATTTTTTAGAGAGTCATAAAAATCTTGATCGAACAAATTTATCAATTCATTCAAACGAATCACGTTCAATGGAACAAATGATCCAAATAATTCAAATGAATAAATGATTAAACTTTTTTTGAGGGTGTTAAAATCCTCGATCGAATGAACCTTTCTATTTATCTAAACAAGATTGAATTCAGTCAAACGAATTAACTAATTCGTTTAACCAAACATTTGAAAAATCAGAAAAAATAATCATTTTTGTCTCTTACAGAAATTTCTTTCCTTTATAACTCAAGAGTATTTTGAGAATTTTACTCTTATATTGTAAATATAAACTAATAGTGGGACAAAATCAATTATTTTTTCTCCTTTCTCCCCCTCTTTTCCGGTTTTTCTCTTCTCTTCCTCTATAAACTTTCTTTTCTTTGATTCTTTGAATTCCAATCCATTAATTCATAATTTTTTTCATTTTAAATCAACTCAACACAACTTTTTTTGCTATCTCCAAGCTTCATTTCATTGATTTTGAACAAAAATAACAAAAGGAAAAATTGGAGTTTTGGATCAAATTGGGAATTCAAGTAACCGGCATCAAATTTGGCTATTTTCGGCTTTTATCAATTTTTTGGTAAGTTTACTATCCTTGTTTATGTAAGGAAATCAAAGGTATACAAAATAGCACAAACAAAAATTTCTTGATTTCCTTCCAAGGATATATGTGATAAACCAAGTGTTGCATTAAAACGAGTTCAAAAACTCATACCTTTTTGCGAACCACAAATACAAATATTCAGATTTATGCCTATATGGTATCCATACGAACAGGATGAATCAATATTCTGAGTGATAGCTCTTAGTCGTGTTTCTTTGTGTTTTTATTTTTATTGCATTTTTCCTTCTCTAAAGAAAATGTAAAGAATAAACCCTAGGCACTTATGTTTTCAACATAATAAAAGATTCCTTTTATATTGCGTTTTAGGATTAGGGTTTAATGATAAAATAAGCCCAATATTCGTATTGGGCTTATCCTTACTCTTAAGGCCCAATCTATTTAATAATATTTTAACCAATATCTTTAGCCTAACTTTATTAAATAGATATAACAAAACCACAATCAACACAAAATTTTCACGAACTAAGATAAATTCATCTCATGAATTTATACTTTCAATTTTTTCATTCTAATGTA
>JAVXUL010000021.1:6441032-6456562 GCA_035590515.1 Trichilia minutiflora | reverse complement strand
ACAATTGGGGTCGAATTTCAAACGAAAACGCTTTCTATTGATAACAAAACAGTTAAAGCACAGATTTGGGATACTGCAGGACAAGAAAGGTGTACATCCACATTTCATGTTTCGATTTACGATTTTCTCTTTTGACATTAGGTTATCGATCCAATTTTTTCAGGGAAATATGCGAAAAATATCTAATTTTTTAAATTAATTTTTCAAAATAAACATGTTAAAAAAATATTAATTAAAATATTTAAAAATAGATTTTTTAAATAATTTTATCCATATTCAAAAGTTAATGTTTTTTATTATGTTTGAAAGTGTATTTTTAAATAAAATATACTTATATTCGAAAGTGAGTATTTTTTTATCATATTCGAAAATATCGTGTTCAAAAGTGTACTTTCGAACATAGATAAAATCATCCAAAAAATAAATTTTTGGATATTTTTATTAATATTTTTTTAATATGATTATTTTAAAAAATTGATTTAAAAAATTGGTTATTTTGTATATTTTTCTTTTTTTTTTTTTTTTTTAAATCATTGAATAAAATGAAAAGAAGAAATTTCGGCAGCCCCAGAATTTAGGCTTTTAAGATCTTAGGAGACTAAGATTTCATTTGCTTGTTACCTGTAACAATTAGAATCCAATAGGTGAAATTAATTGATTGGCCCATTTCCATAGTGTCAAATTGTGACTTACTCATGAATGGTAGGTTGAATTATTTTCTCCGGGGAATGATAGATTCCCCCTATAAAATGAAAAAATGTCACAATCCTCTATGGGATATGTGATAAAATCAGAATCATTTATTATATTTTATAGGTAGTTTTAATTTTGTCACACACCCATAATAAGGTGTATGGTATTTTTTTACGTTATAGGGGAAAAATTTGGGATTCCCCTTATTTTCTCCAAAGAAAAAAAAAAGTAGGCTGAATTATTAAAAGGGACGTCAATTATGCAGAGGGGGAGGTAGGTGTCCAGCTCTATTGAAGGATCTAATCAGAATCAAAAAGGCTCCTTGGAGCATCTGGGTATTTAGTTGTTTGGGCCTGCCAATTTCTTGTGAATTAAATATATGTTCTCCTTTATTTCTCGATGTCACGAGCTGCTGATATTCGTGAGGCTGTCTGGTGGTGTTGTTGCTCGTTAGGAATTGTAGAATATGTAATTCATTTTTTCAATTGGTTAGGGTGAAGGCACTAATGTCGTTCACCCTGGTGCTACGCAGAAATTGATGGCTTTAGGTTATCATATGCGTTGCTGAAATAGGAGTTTTAGATAAACACATTGTTAGGAATTGTCCGGTGCCTTTCTTCTCCCAGGAGGATCCTTGAAACTGTTATCTCAATGTAGACAGCCGTATGGTGGTTTTTTATCACATTGAATTCTGTGATTTGTTCCCTGTGAAGAAAATATTTCTTCATTTCTGATGCAGTGAAAATATGTTTGAGAAACAATCAAACCCCAGGCTTGGAATCCACCAAGTAATGTTGCAAACCCTAAAAATTGGGGCAAATTTGATTTAAATCAGGCCAAGTTCAAAAGTTCTTTCAAAGTTAGTTTCCTAAGGTTTTGAGCTCTTTAATATACAGACAACAGGGTTTAAGAAATGACGGAATTGTCCACAAAACAGACACATAAAATTAGGCCCGACAAGGGCAAAGCAATACTACTGTAGCAGGTCTGGCACCAGTTGAAGGGAGGAACTCAGCGCCGGTCTTCCTCTAGCTTCATCATGGCTGAGTTCTGCCCAAATCCGGTGCCGGCCTTCCCCTGGATTCATCATGGTTGAATACTGCTTGAATTCCGTGCCGGTCTTCCCCTGGCCTCCTCTGGTGTGCCCAAGTCCACATCAATTTCTTACTTGTTGCTCATAGCATTAAAATTTGTACTTATCATATAAGACCTGCTCGGGTGGGTAACTGTGATTCAGTTCTCTACTGAGGGAGGCTCTTTATTGTTTCTCCCTTTCACTCCAAAGTGAATTTAACCAAAAACTAAGAGCGAGAGATTTTCTTGGATTCTCATTGCAGAATGGGAGAAACGGAGGCCTATGGGGCTAAAGAGTAACATGTTAGGGTGTTATGGGAGAAAAAGTGACTGAAGAAGACGTTTAACAACGTTTTCTTTCTTAGAGTTTATGTCATGGATTTAGTACATTATTTCATATACATGGATTCTTCTTTACTAATTCTCCTATCTACTAAGGATAACATCATCCATACAAGTTCCTAGTAGCAAATTAGTAGCTAATAGATCAAGTCTATTCTCCTATCTATCGAGGATAACATCAACCATACAAGTTCCTAATAGCAAATTAATAGCTGATAGATCAAGTCTTTTCCTAGTATGTAATTTCCTCTTGAGATGCTATTGCGATTCTGCTTTCTTTTTTATCTCTGTCATCAAGCTCCATGAATTCTAGTAACTTAAAAGACTCATGAACACGTTCTGTTTTGGGCACATTAAAGTGAAAGCTATACACATACTCTAGCTACATATAGTCTTCCTTGTTGCCTCCTGGTTTGATAGATCTTATCATGAAAAATCCAATATATTGAAACTGGTTACTCATTTTTTCAAAGATGTGCATTACTAATCTGTGTGTTTCAGTTCTCTCCATATGTATGCTGCACAAACATAGAGTGATCTGAAAAGATTTGAGACTATAAACTGATACATTTCTTGTCCTTTGATCTATATTGTATGACAATCAACTTGACTTAAAAAGTTTCTTCACATTTCACTCTTTTGGTGATTAGATGTTGGTAGCTCAGTGTATGAGGTCATAGTCGGTCATTTTCCTTATTATGTATCTGAATAAAGTTTAATGTTCTCTTTCATATGAAATTGGAAAAGACAAACTCTATCTGGCAGGAATCCCAATCTTGGGCCCGAAACTTGTCTGACTGGTGCCTAATGTTTGTACCCTGAGCAGATAATTTGCAAACACTTAAGTGTTGTTTGTCAAATCAAGAAGCTTGAAGTTTAGTTTTATTACTATATTGTGTCTTGAAATTTCCTTGTTCTGTGGCTCCTCAGGTACAGAGCTGTGACGAGTGCTTACTACAGAGGAGCAGTTGGGGCAATTTTAGTCTATGACATGACCAAGCGTCAGTCATTTGATCACATGGCAAGATGGCTGGAAGAACTGAGGGGTCATGCTGATAAGAATATTGTTATTATGCTCATAGGGAACAAATGTGATTTGGGAAGTCTTCGGGCAGTGCCAACAGAAGACGCTCAAGAGTTTGCACAAAGAGAAAACCTATTCTTTATGGAGACATCAGCTCTGGAAGCCACCAATGTTGAAACTGCATTTTTAACAGTGTTAACTGAAATTTACAGAATAATCAGCAAGAAATCCCTTACTGCCAATGAAGAGCACGATGCTGGTGGCAATTCTAATCTTCTTAAGGGAACCAGGATTATTGTTCCAGGGCAAGAGCAGAATTCTGGATCGAAAGGTGGCTGCTGCTTTTCTGCTTAATTTTCCTCAACAATTTTGCTTTCTGGGAACACTTCGGATTTCTTATTTTCAAGAAAAGAGTATATCATCATGTAAAAAGAGTATATCGATGTTGTTGGAAGATGGGATGAGATATCTGCTATGTTATTGTTGTTCGTGAAGAGAATTAGAAGAGATTCTACCAGCCTAATTGCTAGAAGACAGCCTCTCTCCCACAGTAGGAAGCTACTCTTCTTTGTCTAGAGGAGTATAGAATTCTTTATATGAAGTGTATTTTAAGAAAGCATTTGCTTCATTTTGTTTTTTAAAGATAATAGTGTTGCAAAGACATTTACTGGCTAGGCACACACCACAGGAGGTGGATACGAATTACTTGGTTCATTGCAGCTTGGAAATGAATTGAAGATTCTAATTTCAGTTATCCAAACTGTTTCTGTGTTCACTTAATTCATCCTCGCTTTTGTTGTTCTGTTTTTTCACCATTCCCCTATCATTTAAAACAAGCTTTGGTTATAGTTTTCTACCATTAATGCAAAGGATATAAAATTGATCGATTGTTATTCAACTCAAGCTTGGATTGGAATATATTAATTACTATTTATACCATTTACTATAATTTGAAAGCAAAATAATAAAATTATTTTTTAAATTTGTAAATTGATTTGATTTGAATTTTTGGTTATCTATGAACGGATAATAAAATATTTATTTTCATTTTTTCTAACTATAAATACTAGAAGGTATTAAACGAGATACATGTTAGTGTGTATGTCTTAAAAACTATTCATGTTATCAGTTTCAGGTTTATGATCTTATGTAAACTTATTATTTATTAATAAAAGAAGTAGTTCTTTATTTACATACATTAGTTGCTTCCTTTATTTTTTATACGATGAACGAATAATATATATAAATTATCCGGATAATTTTATTTATTATCAAATCATTTCCTATATACGTGGTATTGAATGGACAATTATATCATACAGTAGGTATACTAGTTGCCGCCTAATGATATTATATGATCATATGTGTAGGCTAACAATATGAGTATTGTCATAAGGGTATTAGTGTGGATTTATAATTGATGAACTATTTATCGAACAAGATCAAATATCGATGAATTACATAGTATGCATGTAGTCAATGATTTATCGATAGATTGTAATAGTATACGACGTAATCCTTTGACCTAAGACGTCTGAAATCGAACTCTATATAGATGGATGTATTTCATATAGTGTATATATACAGGGCTAATCACGTCCTGTACAAGAAGTCGGTTTAGGTATACTTTGTTCATATAGGTGTTCGGTTGACAGTTAAGAAGGGATCCATTGATTCAATATATCGGACTGAGAATTACCGTTGCCTCAGTCCAAGTCGAGTTCCTAATCGAATATCGATATAATGTTTTGATTGTATGTCGATGGCCATCGCATAATGTTGATATATGATTGACAATTCGAAATAGTATTGAGATTAGGGTTTTGACAGTTCATGAACCCCTATCTCGATCAAGATACGACGACGGAAGGATATCACTCACACGTTACGTGTAATCGATGAAAGGTTTGATGGAGATCCTTCTTCATTGTGACTTAGGGATTATGGCATATTACTAGATATTAATCATAGTCGTTGAGCAACCGAAATATTTGAAGTCAAAATGTTCGGCATATGTTCACGAATAAGTCAAGGTGAACCTTCATAGTCCACGAAGATCCTCTAAAACTTTTTTACATGAGAGAGAGATAAAATATTATTGAGAGAGGACTTGAACCCTCATAATAATATATAAATAGGTCGAAACCGATACGTATAACGGTTACAAGTATTAACTATTCTTTAAAGTGTTAAAGAGATGATATATTGATATCATAAGGTTATTAAATATAAATAACTTGTTAAATTTGATAATAATAATTATCAAATACGTTAAAATATGATTTTAAAATAAAATGCTAAAAATTAAATAAAATAGTTTTATTTAGTGTAAAATGACTATTTTACCCCTAATGTGATACATGTGTGTAATTTATTGTAAATTATATATTTGGATTTGATAATTATGATTATCAAATATATGAAAATATATTTTAATATAAAATAATAAAATCTAAATTAAAGTGTTTAATTGAGATAGAAAATACCATTTTATCATTATGTATAAGTGCGACCAAGTGCATTATGGTAAATGTATCATAATTTGGATTGTTAAAAATTCAAATTATTAATTAAAATATTAATTATGATGCCATATATCTAATTTCTTTAAGTGTTAAAGAGTTAGATAAATATTTAATATTGTTGGGGCATTTTAGTGTGGCCCAGCCCACAGGCCCAAGTCCATCTTCAAGTCTTTGTCCAGACTCATCATATAGAGGTGTTGTTCCCTAAATAGACTCTCCGACACGACTTCTTCCTGAGAAACTGGTTACATCATCGGAGAGACGGTCAAAACACCTCAGGCATTTTGCCTAAATCTACTACTCAGAGGACCTCCAACGATTCATCCACGGCTAACTCGCACTCGGACTCAAGATCCATGATAACCAGCCTTTTTAGACTCGGGAGGTCAGACCGGTATGTTCTTTCCAATAAAGCAGGGACTCACGGGCACTCGGGGTGTACATGTATCCCCAATACTACAATCTGACGTCTTTAGAACTACCATTTGCTATGTAAAGGCCTTCCGGGAATCAGGGGATTTCATTATTGGGAGAGCTGAAAGTTTCACTCGGGTACTCGGGGATAACGTAATAGGGGTATCATCATGGTAGGGCCTTACGCATTTAATACAGCCATCCTATGCTTCCTTATGACCATCATCCTGCCACTCTAGCCTGTCAGCTCACCATCTCCTGTATAATATTACCATCCCTTCCCGCACAAAAGAATTATGTGTGACTTGATCCCCCTACCAAAGAAGAAGAAGAGAGAAGATCAGAGGAAGAAGAAAGAGACCAGAGAATCAAAAGGAGAACCAGAAGAACCAGAAGAACTAGAAAAGAAGAAATGAGAGAAGAGGGAAGGAAGGGGGATACGTAGGCAGCTTGGGAGAGACCCAAGTCCAGTCACAAATACATACAAAATCGATCGACCACCGCACCACCACCGCGAATCACTCAATGTTTGGTGTAGGAAAATCGCCGGACATTTTCTTGCATCAACAAATATTAATGGTTAATATGTTAACAAATGGCACTTTGTGAATGGTTAATATATTTCTATTCATATGTCATTTGTTAATTGGTCCAAACGACTTGGTTGCATCCTACAAAGATGAGAGAGATTGTATCACATTATTTTTATTTATTTAATATATTTATAAGATAAATATATAATTAAATAAAAAAGTAAATATAAATATTTTCATTTTCTTTTATTTTTAGCATGAAAAATGACTTAATTTTCATTCTCTCTCTCACAAGAAATTCGGTCATGGTGATTGGAAGCAAGAGGATGGTGTCAAGTGAAAAGAGCTCATGTTTTTGAATTTGTTCTTTATCACAAAAGAAAGCTCCCAACTTGAACAATAAAAACGCTAAAATCAGTATTTTTAATTTTTATTATTTTTCATATTTTTTAACTTAAGATTTTAAAATAAAAAACTTATATTTATACATAATTTAGGTCATATAACCTTCAACCCGTGTAACATATTGTTTATGGCATTGACGGTGATATATATTAACAGGCTATATAACCTTCAATACGTGTAACATATCGTTAATGGCGTTGACAGTGATATATATTAGCAGTTCGGTAGGCGACATGTCGAAAAATTTAAGTGTACAATTTATGATTTATGCTGAATTTGTGTCATGCCAAATTTAGAAATAGTCCATGAGCTGTTAGATTTGCGTTATGCCATGATGTACTGAGCTCTCAGTTTGTTTTGTTTTATCTTTTATTTTTAATCTTTTTATTAATAAAAATTTAATTTTTATTCAATTATTATTAACTACTTAATTTTTAATTTTAAAAATTATAATTAATTATTCTTGCTTTTTTGCTAAATATAAATATGGCACAAACTTATTTGAATTCTAGCATTGTGGCAATCTACTATTTTTTATGGCAAGTTTGTATTATTTTTTGCCGGTCTAGCACAATTAATAAATTTTTGGAACACACTTAATTTTAAAATTAATCAATCATAGCATAAAATAATGATAATTTTTTTTTTTGAAATCTATGTTATATTTTTATTGAATGATATTATTAAAATTATTTTAATAAAAATTTGTTTTCATTCATTAAATTACTGTGATCAATATTCATTTTTAGCCATTAAATATAAATTTAAACAATTTACATTAAATTGTTAATCCATTCTTAAAGTAAAAAATAATGTTACCTAACTGAAATGTTAGCTCAATTTTTTTTTTTAAAATAATGTGAGTTATTAGATGAATGGTTAAAATGATGTAATAAATTATTTAAAATTATAAAAATAAATATTAATTATTTAAAATATATGCAATTCATTCTTTATAATTATTTTGTTGAAAATTATTTTTTTTCATTTTTAAGTTCAAAATTAGTTTAATAATAACATTTATGGTTGAAAATTAGTTTAATAATTTATGGAAAAAAATATATACGATTATCAAAATATTAGGTAAAAAAGTTGATTAGTATTGCAACACGGCTAAACCATGCCCCTCTAGGGGCAAAAACGTATTTTTAACACCTGAAAGCGGCTTCTTCCTATAGCCCGCTTTTCAGCAAATTTGAAATTTGAGACATCCTCGCACATGCTTTTTTTTTTTTTGGTTAATGATATTCACCTCTGGAAATTTTTTATAAAACCGCGAAAAATTTCATTTCGAAATTTGCCAATTCGTTTCTCTCTTCACTCTCTTTTCCTTTATTCGTGAAATACGGCAGGATATCCATTCAAAAACCCTAGCCTCATTTCTTTTGTATCTTGAATAACAAATAGTCTTCGTTTGTTTTGCAATCTTCAACATCTCAAGGTAAAATACAGTGTTTGGTTCTCAAGAAAACGTTTTCATTTTCTCTGGAACGTTTTCATTTCCAGGAAAATGTGAGAGGTTTCTGATAAATAACTGGAAATTTCTGGGTTCCTTCCAAGATGATGCTTTATATTATGAAATCATTATCTTCTTGGAAAGTCCTTTGATTGGAAAAAGGAAAAAAGTAATTTATTTTTTGTTTAATCTCAGTTTCAGGAGAAATCAAGAAACGAAGAAACAATGCCAGAGTCACGTGATAGGCTCGTGAGACCGGTGGACCTGGCGACAGTCTTTGCTCGAAGACGGAATGGAGCTCTCGGAATCCTTGAAGACGAACCAGAAAATGCTTCAAATCCTTTGGGATCTCCACTTGGTAGAACAGCTAATATGACGCCACGTGCGCAAACGAGAGTTGCCGGAAGAGGTGCTGGCTTGGGAACCCCGGGAAGTAGAGTTGCGCGTGAAAGGAGGATTGCGTACGGATCTACTTCTATGACACGAGGATTAGTAAGGAGAGAGAATCCGCCTGAGGGAAGTGCTCGGAGAGGACGCAGTCTGTTACCTGCTTGGTACCCCAGGACGCCTCTCAGGGATATCACTGCTGTTGTGAGGGTAATCTTCTAAGATTTTATTCACTGATTTTGCAATGGAGTTTGTATAAAATTGGTTATGTTCTGTGAATTGGACTGAAGTTTAATCTATATTTTGCATTTGATTCTGGGATATGAAAGTGTTAGGTTTTCCTAGAATTTCAGGACTTACTATTATTTTTATTGAATTTGGAATTCCTAATGAACTTTTCTTTCCTTTTGAGATATATTGTTCCTTTTCATTTTCACTTTGTCAATGAAACTCCTAATGAAGATTTAGTCAAATTCAGTTCACTGATCTATTCTTGTCTGTCTTGTTGAAGAGCCTGGAAAAAAATGTTAACCTATTGACCCATCATTGATACGAAGCGGTGTTGATCACCATGTGATTGCAATTGTGTTTTTTTTCCTTTGTCAGTGTTGAGCATGTGAATGTGGCAAGACGTCACCACAGAAGCTGACTCATCAAGTCAATACACTTCAGCCCAGCACGAAACGAACCAAAACTATCTAAAAAAAAACCACCTTCAAATCTACTAAATACCCGCCACAAAAACTGAACTAGCACTACATTTTATTCACTCCAACAGAGAAAATGGTGATCCATTTGAACATTAAAAACTGAAATGACGTGTATCACTTGTATTCAGAGTGAATTAGTGGGAGGAAGGGGTCCTGTTTAGTGCTTTTTTTGGGGTTAAACAGACAAAACATGTATGTTATAGGGTCAAGAATTCAATGAGTTGGCCGTGTTGCCTGCCTGCACTGAAGTGCGAAGAGTTACTCTTGGTTTTTCAGCAATCAATTATTGAGTCAGAGATATCATTGGCCTGCAATTGAGTCCTAAGTAAAATTTCTTTGGCAGTTTTGTATTTGAGTCTCTGTGTGCCAATTTATTGTATTTTTAAACATGCTATTTTTTAGGCTATTGAAAGGAGAAGAGCTCGTTTGGGAGAAGTCGAAGGCCTACATTTAGAGAGTCCAATGTCTGACAACCATAGAGTTGGTGTTTCTTCTGTGCCACTGTCAGGTGCTCCACTTGAGCACGGTGTCTCCACGGTGTCCCCAAATCCAACCTTGGGTGTGGAGCAATGTCCACTTTCTGTCAAAATGCCAAAGATTTTGCTTGATATCACAAATCAGTCTGGTGGAGAGTTGGAGTCTCTTACACCGCAAAAGAAACTTCTGAACTCAATTGACCAAGTTGAGAAAGTTGTGATGGAGGAATTGAACAAACTAAAGAGAACTCCAAGTGCTAAAAAGGCTGAAAGGGAGAAAAGAGTTCGCACATTGATGTCGATGCGTTGATGGATGTTATTCTCCAACCACTTTATATTGTGGGGGACAGCAACAGCCAGATATTGGAAGATGAAATTGGTCCCTGTGCAGTGAGATTGATCATCTTCTGGTGATCTAAACCTTCTCAGACATTGGTCATCCTCTGATGACATTCTATTAGATTCTAGAATTTGATTTAGACGAGAGTTTTCAGACTATTTCTTTTTGCTTGCTGACATTGTTATAGATCTTTGTATAGATGAGTGAGCAATTTTCTTGTTGCTGGAAGCCTTGGCTGCCTTCATTCTATGAAGGTTTCTGTAGAGATATAGGTATTATCCTTGAACAATGTATGTAAGTTCCATATTTCAGTCTCTGTTATGTTGCTTCTTCAGGTTGTCTATGTAGTATGGCATTACAAGAGTGATAATAAAGAACAATATTTGTCAGTTTAAAATTTTGTTTAACAATATGCTTTGTGGTTGCTTCAGGTAAGCATATTTTCATTTGTGAGTAGTGTTTTGTGCAGGCATTTTCAATTCAGATTGTTTTCTGTTCTATGGTTCAATTTGTTAATGGTTGCTCGCAGGTATTGTTGTTACTTGTTCCTAACTTCATTGTATGGATAAACTTTATGAAAAAAATTTCAGGATGTGTTCGGATATGCCTTTTGACTATCAGCTCTCTAGAGATGCATCTGGATATTCAATTTCCATAGGTAAATTTTCAGTTTTAACTTGTCTTATTAGTTTGCTTTGTTTAACCTTGCCTTTCTAACTTTGTTTTTCCATTGTCACTTTTTGATAATGTAACAACACATAACATCCGGTTTCATGTTTCAATTGTGAAGTCATATGGAGTTGTGATATTCGGATTTTAACTATCTTCAGTAAAAGGTTTTTTTCATAATTCTTCTGATTCTATATTATAATATCAAAGATGCACAATTTTACTCACATTGGGTCTTCTGGTTTCATGTTTGAGAAGCCAAAGCTCTTTTACATTGTTAAGCATTTCTGTAGTATGATAATGATTATCTGAATCATAGGTGGTTTCTGATTCATAATTGGAGTATCTGGAATTCCTCCTGAAAAGGAAAGGTTCTTAGGAAGTCTTTATTTTGGTTAGGTGTTGAAGGCAGTGTAAGATAAAAAAACAAGACTTATGATATGACAACTTCAATTGTTAGTTGTCCCACTTAGCAATTAGGGAGTCCAGTAATTATAATTGAAGTATTGGTATTCATTATTATGTGTATCCATCACCGAGGTTAGCCTTCGGTGGTGGGAAGTAATTATGTTAATATACGCAGAAAGACTTAAAGATCTCCTATACTTTTAAGATGATTACAGCAAACTAATCATGATAGAAATTCACCTAAAACAATGCCAAAATATCAAATATCTGAAAATTCGGAGAAAGATTTTATACTTGTGTATCGTTTGAACCACATATTATAGCTTATTTTAAGGGTGAAATTGATGCTGTGATATCTCCCCTCAGTAGCTACCATACTTTAATCATTTGCAAACAAGCAGCTTTCTTTATTCAGTAATTAGAGGTATCTAACGGGCCGGGTCGGCCCGCGAACCGACCCGACCCGGCCCGTTACAACCCGGGCCCGAACCGGCCCGGAACACTGTTCATACGGTTCCGGGCCGGTTTGGGCCAATATAAACGGGCCGGGCCGGTTCCAGAGTACTGGAACCGTCGAACCGGCGGTTCTAACCCGGAATCGGCCCGGAACGGCACGGAACCTGCCCGGAACCGTCGGTTCGGCGGCGGTGACGGCAGATACGATAGCGTAGGCGGCGGTGGTGGCGGCGAAGACGACGGCGACGGTCGGAAACCGACCGGAACCGTCTGACGAACCGGAACCGACCCGGAACCGACCGTTACTGTTCCCGATACGGGCCGGGTCGGTTCCACTCTTCCCGACCCGGTCCGGTTCCGCTCCCCCCGACCCGTCGATCCGGCCCGAACCCGCCGGATCGAGCCCGTTAGACACCTCTATCAGTAATATACTTCTGTCCAGTATCTTGTGCAGATGACAAAGGAAGAGTCTAGCAACATTACGTGTCCTACAGGTAGCTCTTGGCTTTGCAAAAACTATGCTAATGTGCATATTTTAGAATGGGCCAGCATACGATGTTATATTTAAAGCCCATTAAAGAAAGACCCATCGGAAAGTGATCCATTATTTATCACTTTTACTTTCAACAAAGCTGCACGTTACAGAGTAACCTGAAAGCATGATAAATCCGAAAGTTATCCAACTCTTAACGGGAAAGACCGTAAAAATAATTGTCAATAATTAATATTCTTAGTAATTCAATTGATGAAGTTGTATGCAATCGGTTGGATTCCTATCCAAAGGTATAGACACCAGAAACGATGATAGAATTTTAGAATTGTTTATAACGAGGACCCAAAAATTTGATAGTCTCCCCTCTCATGCATCAGCCGAGAATCAAGATTGAAGCCTACGATTGATGGTAATCAATCAAATGATGATCTTATTTCCCATATTTTATTAGTTCATTATGATTCATAATCTAGCGAGCAAGATTCTCCATATCTAAGACAAGAAAAGATATGATCTTGGAATTTGGATGCATGTCCATATATTGTTAATACATGCGACAATGCTAAACAAATATATCTACAGTGTTTTCAGTTTTTAACTTGCTTTTGATTGCAAAGTTCTACCAACCCAACAGAAAATTTCGGTCTCAAATTATTGAAATCTCCTATTAAAAATCTTATATAAGCATGTTACAATTTACTCTTTTTACAAGCAAAAGACTCAACGAATTACTATGGCTATCACAAGTGGAAGTGACATGCCATACTATTTCATGTTTTTGATTTGGTTCATCACTGCTATTCTAATTCATTCTTTCATTAAAACATACTTCAAACCACCTCTCACTACCATCTCGCAGCCAGCAAGCCCACCTGCACTTCCCTTCATCGGACACCTTCATCTTGTTGGCAAGGTCTTGCCTAAATCTTTCCAAACCCTAGCTCGCCGCTATGGCCCTCTAATGCAGTTGCATCTTGGTGCCTCCAAATGTGTTGTTGTTTCCAATGCTGAAGTTGCAAAAGAAATCTTTAAAAACCAAGAGCTAAACTTTTCCTCTAGACCCGAGTTTGGCTCCTCAGAGTATTTCATATACAGAGGGTCCAGATTTATTCTTGCTCAGTATGGCGACTACTGGAGGTTCATGAAGAAGCTATGCATGACAAGGCTCCTAGCCGTCCCTCAGCTTGGTAAATTCATCGATGTACGCGAGCAAGAGAGGATGAAGCTGTTGGAATCGGTGATGAAATGTTACAGAGAAGGAAAACCTTGTAATCTGGACTTTGAAGCAACAACTTTGACAAACAATACTATTTGCAGGATGGCCATGAGCACAAGGTGTTCGGGGAGTAACAACGAATCTAAAGAGATTCTGGGATTGACTAAGACTTGTTTGCAACTTTCGGGGAAGGTAAGTGTTGGGGATGTTTTAGGTCCTCTGAAGATATTTGATTTCTCCGGGAATGGCAAGAAGCTCACGGCTGCTCTACACAAGTTTGATCGGATTGTAGAGAGTATCTTGAAGGAACATGAAGAGAAAGCCTTGAAGGGTTTTGATCCAGATCAAAGGAAGGATTTAATGGATATTTTGCTGGAGATTTACAAGGACCCAACTGCAGAATTGAGGTTAACTAAAAAGGACATCAAGTCTTTCTTGCTAGTAAGTTTTAATTAATTCTTTACATAACCATTTTATGTTACTAATTACAGTCCTTCTCTCGTAATATTATCAGTACTAATGATATATTTTGCTCGACTGTGATCAGGACATATTCATGGCTGGCACAGACACGACATCTACAGCACTACAATGGGCCATCGGAGAACTCATGAACCGTCCACAAGCATTCAAGAAGCTTAGAGAAGAGATCAATACAGTTGTTGGACCCAACAGGATTGTCCAGGAATCGGACGTTGAAAATCTGCCTTATCTCCGAGCTGTCATTCGGGAAACCCTGAGACTTCATCCTTCAGCACCGTTGATCATCAGAGAATGTGGCGAAGACTGTAAGGTGAACGGTTTGATTGTAAAGTCCAAAACAAGAGTGCTGGTTAATGTCTATGCCATCATGAGAGACCCAGAATTGTGGAGTAATCCCGATGAATTCATTCCCGAGAGGTTTTTGGAGAGCTCTGATGAGAAGATTGGTGAGCATCAGATGGAATTCAAGGGTCAAAATTTTCGTTATCTTCCATTTGGTAGTGGGCGTAGAGGATGCCCTGGAGCATCTCTTGCTATGCTTGTGGTTCATGCAGCTATTGGAGCTTTAGTCCAATGCTTTGATTGGACGATTAAAGATGGAGAGAAGGTTGATTTGAACCCAGGACCAGGATTCGCATCAGAAATGGCAAAACCACTTGTGTGTCATCCAATCCCACAGTTGAAGCTGTTGGAGACATTAGCGTGAGAATTCAAATAAGAAGCCTTTTGAATTCCTAGGTGTTACTTTTTAAAAATTCTGTAAAAGTTGTTTTTAAGCAAAGTCCTCTTAGTACTCGTTAATAAGCTCTTGTCATTTAGGAAGATGAGTAAATTGTTGGTTGTGGCTTGTGGATTTCTAATGAAATATCTTTTCGATTTTAATTTTTAGCATTGGAGTAATTTATATTATCTACAAAAACTGAACTGAGTAATCTCGGGTTATATCATGATGAATCACCATTAGCCGAATAAATTTAGCAAATAATTTAAATGGCATAAGAATATGGGATTTAATATTTATGACTTTTTAATTGAAAAAAGATAATAATTTAATTAATATTTATTATCTTTTGAAAAATATTTTAGAAATTATAATTTACAAAAATTTAAGAAGTGGGGTAAGGGTAAAGGAAATTCAATTATTTGATTTAATTGATAATATACATGTACATCATAGATAGAGATAACCATAATATAAATAATTTAGGATACATATAACAAATGAATTTAAAATTCAACAATTTTTTCAAGAACAAAGTAAAAAACCTTTGGGCCAAAATCTCAAGTAGTACAATCAAGGGCGGAGTCAGAAATTTATATTAGGGGGGCGAAGTTAAAAATAAATATATTAATATAAAATATAAAAATTAATAAATTATCATCAAAAAAATAAAATTATTAAATTATATTATTATAATTAAAAATA
>JAVXUL010000021.1:6422470-6432748 GCA_035590515.1 Trichilia minutiflora | reverse complement strand
TTTAAATTATTAATTTATTATCCTAAATACATAGGATTATTTTTAATATTTATATATTTTAGTTAGTAATGTATCATATAAATAACATAAAAATCAGTTGTTCTTATTTAAAATAATCAAAACTATATTAAATGAGAACAAAATATATATTTTTTCATATATATATTCTCTAAGATTATTATTTTACAAGATATTCTTACAATTTAATTAAAATTTTAAAAAATTTTAATAATGATAATCAAAATTTTAAAATAATTATTAATAAAAACTGGTACCCAGTTTGATAGGATCTGATTTTGATTCCAATTAAACCAAATCTGAATTTTTGAACCTAATTCTAATCTTAATTAAATAAAGACCCTATTTTTTGGGCATCTAATTCTAAATCCGAACTGATATCCTAAAATTTCAGATTTTTTGAATATCCCTAGATCATATGCCTGACCCTTTCCTATCAATCACCTAGGAATGTAACGAAGAACTTTTTCATTAATCACTGAGAAGAGTGAAGAGGTGCTTTCCCACCAATCATTATGAAGAGTAAAGGGATACTTTTTTGGCAATCATTAAAAAGAGTGAAAAGGTACTTTTTTATCAATCATTGTGAAGAGTAAAGAAGAAACTTTTTTATCTATCACTGAGAACATGATGAGGTACTTTTCTATCGACCACTGAGAAGGTGAAAATGTACTTTCCCATCAATTATTATGAAGAGTGAAGAGGAACTTTCTTGTTAATAATTAAGAAGAGCGAAGAGGTACTTTTTATCAATTACTAATTTACTATAAAGAGTGAGAGATATTTTCTTGTTAATCAATGAAAAGAGTAAAGAGGTACTTTTTCGTCAATAATTGAGAATAGTAAAAAGGAACTTTCTCGTCAATGATTGAGAAGAGTAAATAGGTACATTTTTATTAGTCATTGAAAAGAGTGAAGAGGTACTTTCCTGTTAGTCACTATAAAGCATGAAGAGGTACTTTCTTGTTAATCACTAAGAAGAGTGAAGAGGTACTTTTTCATCGATCATTGTAAAGAGTGGAAAGGTACTCTTTTGTCAATATCTAAGCATAGTGAAAACAAACTTTTCGAATAATCTCCTTTTTCTCTTTTCTCCTCGCGTTTTAATTTCTGTGACTTATCACATGATGATGATCTTTAATCTTGATCTCATCAAATAATGTTTTGCAAGTTGCCTCATATAAGGTTACATAATGCTTAAGTACAGCAAACAATCCTCTGTCAACTGGCAATCCTTTCTTAATGCCTTTCAATGCCAAGAAATAGTAAAAAAGAAACTCGTTTTATGACTTCCTTATAGAATCTTTTTGCAAAGTTTTGAACGCTTTCTCTTAAACTCCTTTACAAACATTTTGTATAATTAGGTGAAACTCTGAATACTTCTCGGTTCTAGGCTTTTGTACCACTTTTTCGCCTGCCCTTCATATGTAAAAAAAAATGATGACACATTTATAACTTTTTCAATCTCCGAATCAGTATCATTTCTCTTAAAAAATCAATGTGAAGTGTGGGATCTGTCTTTTCTATGTATGAAGCAATCTAGGGCATTTACAACTTTTTAGAAAGTACTAGATCCTGTATCTATTGAGTGAAGGGAGATTCAGAATATGATCTCAGATGTGATGGTTGCTTTATATTTTGTCACTGGTCTTGCTTCTTCATAGCTTTTAACTCCTCGACCAGATTTCTGATACATACTCCAATCTTCATCTCATTTGCTCTTTGTCTTACCACTTTTTTTAATAGGTCATTTTGGGTAGTTCTTTTTATTTCCTTTGAGCATTTTTGATTGAAGAATGACCTTATGCTAATTGAGGTCACGTTATACTCAGATCCATCTTTTGGTTTGTCTTAGAACTATGAAGAGCATGAGATGACCGTCGCTCTAAACCGTCATAGATTCTGGAGGCATATTCAAGTCCCCTCATTCGTTTTCTTTCTTTTGTGATTGTTCTATAATTTTCTTCTTCCCTTTTTGGGTAGTAGTAAACATCTTTCTTAAGGGAAATTTTCTGATGTCTTATTTTTCCATCATTTTCTTCTTGAACATTAGGGGTACTACTCTGTTTTTCTTTTAGTAGTGCTACAACCACAGACTGATGGGACCTCTTTGAACCATTTTCTTTATTTTTCTAAGCTCTTTTTCTAGTGCTTTCATCCATTGATCCTTCTTTAAGTGCTTTCTTTCGCTCTCCTTTAGTTTTTGAGCTTACTGAATTATTCCTTCATCCACAATCTTAACAGTAGCTTTACTTGTGGGTAATGGCACTGAGTTTGTTCTTGAGTTAGCATTGGGGGGATTCTCTTCTTGGTTCCCTAGTTTCATTGGGGGGAATATATCCCCTAATAGAATAGGTCTTAGTCATTGCCATAATTACCTTTTCTATTTTGATAGGAAAGATGATTTTTTGATCTTTTTCGCAGATGATACTAACTATTGATGCACAGAAATCTCTAGATACCTTCAAGCATCATACAATGAATCCTGGACGATGGTTAAGTGCCTTGGTACATACAGTCACAGAAGAAATTAGAGGAAAACCCATTGTCTGTGAAAACCTTTAGATGCTCAAGTCTGGTTATGGGTTTTGTTTTAGAAATTGAGACAGAAAATTGAAATCAGTTTAATAAGTGGGAAAGAGCTAGGTTTCGAATTTTTTTTACCTTATAATCTCTACTTTTCATAGTTATCGAAGGTTACTTCCAAGACCATGTGGGGTAAACATGCGATCTTAGGTTAATTAATAATCATTTTGGGATTAACGTGTGGAGAAAAAGATAATCATTTTGGGGTTAGGGTAAATGGATAATTATTTTAGGTATTAATGTGTGGATAAATAGGTAATTATTTTGAGGTTAGCGTGTAATTTTTTTTTTTTTGGTCAAATACCCTTGAATTTTTCACGTGTTTGCTTCTTTGGTTGTTTTTTATCGCAGTTCTTTGATCTCAAGATCATCTCTCCAAGTGTGCCTTTTCAACCTGAGGTCGAAAAATGATCCTTAGACTAGATGTTAGTGTTTGACTTTGTCTTAGGGTTAGGGTCCACCGTGATGGCAGAGTCTTAATAATAGATTTAACAATCACCCTAACCTTGGGATCAGAATCTTGATAGTAGATTTACTTTGAGATGATTAGTACCCTAATTAGGCTTATTGTCTTTAGTCAAAGAATAACTTCTAACGAGGTTCGAATGTCTTCAAATTATTTTCTAACAGTATTAATAAAATCACTTGACCGCTTCATGAATGCTTTCTCTTGTAAATTATCTACTGAGAAAAGTATTGTAGTGGGTTGAGGGCTAAAAGGGGATGGATGTGATATAAGAGCATAATACTTGCGGGTTTACAATGTATTTTCGTGTATATGCTGATGACTTAATTATTACAGGTGGTAATGTAGACACAGTGGCTCAATTTATTTCCCCTCTCTCAATCAAGATTTCTCTTAAGGACTTGAGTGATCTCCACTTTTTTTTTAGTACTGGATTCTTGTCAACATCCGATGACTTGCTACTCTCCCAACATCACTACATTTATGATCTGCTATAGACTTTTGGCATGAAAAATTCTAAATCACGATAGAGCTACTGTTGCTGATGGAAAATTTTACAAGAAGCTTATTGGTCACTTCCAACATTTAACTTTGATTCTTCTTGATATTCCTTTTGCAGTAAGCCGTCTCTCACAATTCGTGCATTATTCTTCCACAGTTCACTAGCAATCTGTCAAACAGTACTATGCATATACCTAGTTTACATCTTTGGAGCTCCTCTTCAGCTCAATTAACTACTTTCATTCAGATTGGGGCGAGATCCGGACAATTGTTCATCAACTATCGATTTTATTTTATTTTATTGTTGTCAATCCCATCTCGTAGTCTTCTAGGAAAGCAACAATTGTTATTCGATCATCTACTAAAGCAGAGGTAGTTAAAAGAGTCGATCAAAGCAGTTAACATGGTGTCTTAGTAAGGGGTACTATCTCACAAATAATGGGTTGGGAATATTACCGAATATATATATATATATATATATATATATATATGGAAAATTTACCAAAATTTCAGGCCTGGCAAAGATCCCTAATCAATGTATTAGCATTAATAATATGTCATTGTGTTATATTAAGAAAAATTGTTAAAAGAAAGTTTTAAGTGGCAAGAATATATATAAATACAGTAGATTTTTTTAATGTATAGGAGGATGAGAATTTTAAACAAAATATTTGAAAAATCTTAAAAATGAAATTTACTCAATTTTGGGGTTGACGAGTCTTGTCAAAGAATCTGATCACTCAAAACATTCTTGCAAACAAGAAATTATAAAGGAAACAATGAGATTCGACCCACAAGGCTCTATCATACATAGAGAGAGCAGATTGCAAGATTAACGGTTTTGATGTAAAGGCGAAGACTAAATCCCTAGTAAATGCATATGCAATATGCAAGGAAAGATCCGGATGAAATTCTGACAGAGAGGTCTCTGATCAATTTTTTTAGTTTTCTGAATCTTTCCAACCTCTAAAAACCAAGGAAACAAGAAACAAATTTGATCACCTAATACTGAAAGCTAATGAACACAATCAAGACTTAACCAAGCTAATCAGAAATCAATTTTGAATAAGCAAGAAGAACTCAACAAGAAATTCAGAGAAAAATTAATTAATTTCATTAAGGACCAAGATATATTACAGAAAAGGCACTCAGCCTGTGAACCCCAAATACATCAACAACACCCTTTCTAAAATAATTTTTGTCTGTCACAAAATAGAGTATGGTGTTTGATACCAAAGCAACTGCCGGTAACAGAATCAACTACTTAAGGCACTCCAGTAACAAAAACAAACTAACTGGAACTTCAGTACCATTTTGCACATTTGCAGCTCTTGCAATTGATCTGAGCACCACCTTAAAGGATCACTTTTTACAAATTTCAATGAGAACAACTATGGACATAATGATTCGTTGGAGATGAAGGATATTCAGGATTTTCGTTACATTCCAATTGGTAATTGGAGTCGAGGATGTGTAGGTGATACATATGCTAATCTAGTGATGCATATGAAGATTGGAACCTTAATTAGTACAATGCTTTGATTGGAAAATTAAGGGTCCCTGTATCGGTTACCTTATTATACGTTTTGAACTCCTTTTAGATAGTGATAAATAGCTGGTGGAGCTTAAATTTTATATACAATTAAGTATTCGAAAAATTAATGTGTTTAAGTAATACTTTTGATAATTTTCTTTTTACTTGAGCATTATTTATTAAGTCAATTAATGTAATTATTTGAGTGGCTATCTTGAAGTTTAAACTTTTGAATTAAACGATAATTTAGTATAATATTAAAGTATATTTGATATTACGGTCATATGATACATAAAGAAATAATAAGTTACTTATAAAAATAATGTCTAAATTCTTATCTTCAAACTTAAACTTCTAAGTTAAATGATAATTCAATATTTTTAAGCATAATTACTCCATTGTCTAATAAAATTATTAAAGACATCTCAAGTTCCAAAAATATTAAATTAGAGCTTTCTTTTGCAATACGTATCGTCATTCTTTTCTTTGCTATAAGTTCTGCTATTATTTATCATTTTAGTATCAAAGAAAAATCAAATCAATCATATATATGTCTCAATTAAGGTCAAAACTTTTCACTCATTTCGACGGTCTAAGGAAAATTAATTGTCCAATACGATATAATTATTATGTTTAAGCAGGAAATTGAGAACTACAATATGAGGTAAAATCAATTATGATTTTCGTTTACATATGTATGGGGACAATCAAGATACATGTACTTGGCAGCTGGCACGTTTGGCCAATCGCAAATAATGTAAGTGCATAGCATAAATACATGTATTAAGTAATGAAATAAAGTACGAATCATAAAAGCCAATAAGAACGAACATATATGGATTACAATAAACGAAGACTAATTTATTTGTACAATTCTGATGAAAAATAGTTTCATAAATGGAACATATTCATTGCACGCATGTTTTCTATTGCACAAACTATATACACGCACACATGTACGTATTAAAAAAGGAACAGTGGAGAATGGGATTTAACAATACCTGAGAATAATTAAATTATTAAAAAGAAAAGCTGGCTTATGTGAACACATAATGATATTATTGACAAACATGTATGTACTATGGATCGGTTCATTGTATATGGTCGGAAGGAAGAAGGAGCGTTCTCCATGGAAATTACTTGTCCCTCAATCCTTTACAGTTCCCATCTGTAGGAAAATATTTCGTCAAAAACGTGATCAGCAACAGGTTTGAAAGAAGCTTTAATATCTGACAAGAGAATGCTAAAAAAATCATTATTGAAAGGGCTGATAATTCTCGTTTCTGACTTCATTATTTATCATTATAATTTTCTGCTTGATTAATAGTATCTAATTTTTCATTGTCTCTGTTAAAATTAAATTAAAATTAGAATTAGTTAGTATTAATATAAGATTGTTTAGTGTTATTATATAATTTTTTTCTTAAAATTGCATACACTCAAACCTCATACCACTTTATTATACACATCCTATAATTTGAGAGTGAGGTGTTGTGGCAAAGTCATTCTTACTGTAAAATAAAATTATTAAATATTAAATATTAATAAAAAATAAATAAAATTTTATTAAAAAGTTAATATTAATAAATATTTTTTAATTTTATTTTTATACTGCAGAAAAAACACTACTAGCGACTCCACCTAGGGAATCCCAGTGAGTCAACGCACTAAAACGTAACTCAAATGGAACACAAAATTGATTTATAATCCTTTTGTACCAAAGAGAGAAAATAAATATACGTATTGCAAAAACTAATATTTATTAAGAAATTAGTACATCATTTCACCATAGTTTTACACGCAACTCCAGGGAACTACTACGAATCTAGGAAGCTGTCCGACCAATTATCGTTGTTTCCTTCAAACGCTATCCTAGGCTGACCCGCAACTCAAGGTCTTAAAAAAGGTTATAGTTAATTAACTAACCAAGAGTGTACTTCAACAATCAATATTTATTCAAAATCATCGTGTATGTTATTTCCCTAGACTCCATCTACACAGTTCTCTAAGTCAACTGTTACAACTATACGTTCACTTTTATGCATTGATTTTTATCTTATCTTAGATTACTATAGATCTTCTCATATGGATATATAATTATTTATGTGAGTTTAAAAGTTTATTTAATTTTGTTATATTCATTTCAATTAATTATCAACCTTAAAATTTAAAATTTATATAGATTACAATAACTGAGATCCTATCTGAACATACATTTTTGACATATTTATATATTTTTTTAATTAAGAATAAGTGAAATTCAACTTTATAATTTGATGGTTCTTAAATAAAGTAAAATTTTGTTTATTATCTAATTGAAGCATTTTTCTGTTTGCTTATTATATTATCCCTACCAACTATAAATTAATTATCAATTTGAATTATTAAAATAAAATTTTAAACCAAGAAATAATGAATCTCGATCTCTTTATTCCTCATTATATATTCTAAATTGGAAGTTCTCTTGAAAGCCTACACCATATCAAAAGAGTAATCTCTTCATCTTATGCTTTCTCCTAGTGGTTGATATGGCCTCGAGACTTAATCAAATTATATACAATGGCTTCCCGTTCTTCATCGTGATAATTTCATTTCTCATTGTGCGTTGGTTTGTCAAATCATTCTCAAAATCTCAAGCCAACGTTTTTCCACCTAGCCCACCGGCTCTACCAATCATCGGTCACCTTTATCTACTAAGTTCCAAATTACCAGAATCCTTGCAAACCCTAGCTAAACGCTATGGCCCTCTTATGCGAATACGTATTGGTGCATCCACATTTGTTGTGGTTTCCAATGCTTCCGTTGCCAAAGAAATCTTTAAAACCCATGATATTAAGTTTTCCTCAAGGTACGAACATGGTCCGACGGAATACAACATATACAAAGGTACAGGTTTTGCCACTGGTCCTTATGGTGCGTACTGGAGATTCATGAAAAAGCTCTGCGCGACTAGTCTTTTTGCTGGAGCTCAGCTTCATCGATTCAACCACATAAGAGAGCAAGAAATTGAAAGGCTCTTGAAATCACTAATGAAGAGTTCTAGAGAAGGAGAGGCTTGTGATTTGGGCTCGGAGATAACGGTGATGGCAAACAATTTGATATTCAGAATGACTATGAGTAAGAAGTTCTCGGAAAATGCTAGTGAAGCGAAGAGGATTAGAAAGTTGATTGTGGAGATTGTGGAGCTAGCGGGCAAGTTTGGTCTTAATGAATTGTTTGGTTTTCTAACCAAAATCGACCTCTTTGGAAATGGAAAAAATCTTAGAGAAGCACTCTGGAGATATGATGCACTTCTAGAGGAAATTATGATGGATTATGAAGGCAATGAAATAAATGATAAGGAAAATGAAGATAGAGATCTGATGGATATTTTGTTGGTGATTTATAGAGACAAAGATGCTGAAGTGAAGCTAACAAGAAATCATATCAAGCATTTCATCTTAGTGAGTCCTTAATTTCTTCAAAGTAATACTAAGTATAAAAATTACATGTTTATTTGAGAAATCAAGTTATTTGTGTATTTGTGCATGCTTCGTAACCTTATAATTCAATCATCTCATCCCATATCAGTTGATGTATAAACACCTACCCACAAAATTTCATTTCAATTATTTCCATTCCTCTAGTCAAATCTAAGATGTTTGATGAGGTTATAGTATCATTAAATATTTGTCATAAACTATTTGCTCATATTACTACTATGCATTTATCAGGTCAAGTTAGAACTATGGATGATTTTTTATATGTAGTCTCTCTCTCTTTCTCTCTACTATCTATCTATCTATATTCTTGTGTTTAAATTAAATTACCAAAGTTTTACCAAACGATTTTGCATAATTTTTCAATATATAAACCTGCGTTAGTATATACATTGATAGCAGAATCTCTTGTATATATAGCTAATTATGGTATATTTGGTCATCAATCTGGCTTGCTAAAATGTTACCCTAAAGTAAACAACTAATTTCTAATAAATTTCTACAACATTGTACATGATAGGAACTATTTATGGCTAGCGTTGACAGTACATCAGCTGCCGTACAATGGACCATGGCGCAGCTCATCAACCATACCGATGTATTCAAGAGGCTTAGAGATGAAATCATATCAATTGTGGGGTCGAGCAGGCTAATCAAAGAATCAGACGTTCCAAAACTCCCTTACTTGCAAGCAGTAGTCAAAGAATCCCTCAGAATACATCCTCCAAGCCCCTTCGTACATAGAGAATGCACCATTGATTGCAAGATCAACGGCTATGATATAAAGGCCAAGACTAAAACCATGGTTAATGTGCATGCCATCATGAGGGATCCAAATATATGGAAGGAGGCGAACGAATTTATACCAGAAAGATTTTTGGTTAACAGCCATGAGAACTATAGCCAATATCATCTCATTGAAATGACGGGTCAGGATTTCAATTATATTCCATTTGGAGGAGGAAGAAGAGGATGCCCAGGTGCTGAGCATGCTCGTGCAGTGGTGCATGCAACCATTGGAGCCTTGGTGCAATGCTTTGATTGGAAAATCAAGGGGGGAGAAAAAGTTGATATAAACGTAGGGCTAGGATTTGCGGGCACAATGGCACTTCCGCTCATTTGTTACCCGATAACACAATTTGATCCCTTCTTGGCATGAGAAATGGATGGGGAATTTTATATCTCCTATATTATGGGAATGGGGTGCAATAAGTTCGTGCAATGCATTAATTGTCTTTTAAGTCGTTTATTTTTCAAAGCATGGTTAAACCGATGTAATAATAAAGCTGTTGGAACTACAACAATGAATGTCATACTTTTATTAACAAAATAAATTTAATTCAACAATTTAGTAGATAAAAAGAATATAATAATATTTTACAATATAGAAAATTCTTACAGAACGTATGATAAAGACTTGTATGAGTACAATGTCTTAAAACAGTATTTCTCTCATTCTCGAATTTTTTGAAGGACAACGGAATCTGTCTCCCAGGATTCAACTATCAATTCTTTGAAATTGAAGCAATTACAATTTGAAAATCAGGTAAAGTGGAATATTTTTTTTTTCTCAGACAGAGTATTTTTCTAAAACAAAAAAAAATCGTATAATTTGATACGTTATACTTTCTTTTATAGACAAAATATTCAACAGATATAACTCTTGGAAGAGTTATAATTTTTCATAAAAATTA
>JAVXUL010000021.1:6387132-6407601 GCA_035590515.1 Trichilia minutiflora | reverse complement strand
AATATTATAGATTTTCAGAGCAGACAAGAACACAATATACAGAACAGAATATTTATTAAAATATCTGAATTATTACAATATGTTTTACAAAACATTCGACCCTACTGGTCCTTATTTACATTGGTAGGGTCTTATAGAGTCAGGTCTGAGGCAGGATCCGACGGAGGCTGACTTATCATAACAGGAGGATCTGCATGGACTTTCTTGGCTGTAGCGTTCGAGGCGGGGATTTCTTTTTCTGCTTTTGTACCCCGAGCCCCAAAATCAGGTACTTCTCTCCCCAGCGTCTCATATAGCCATCCGAGGTCGAGGTTGGGGTACTTCTCATGGAAGGTTTGGCAGGTCAGGTCTATCACCTGATTGAGTGAGGCCTCCCCCTCCGCCTCAGCGTCTTCCACTGTAATCCAGATTCTCTCGGGTTCCCCGGCCAACTGCTTCTTCAATATCTCTATCTCAGATTGCTGTAACTCAATCCAAGACTTCAAGTTGGCGTTCTCGAGGTTGACCCCCGAGTGCGTAAACTTAGACGAAGCTAGTCGGAGCTCGAGCTTCTCCTTCTCCTTCTGCTATGCAGCCTCCTTCGCCTTTCACTAAGTCCTCTCAGTAGCTAGCTTGGCCTCTGCCTTCTCCTGCTGCTTGAGGGCGAAGGCGTTCTCCTTCTCGAGCTTTTAAATTTTGCTCGGTTCGTCCCTCCCAGCCTCCATTTGTTGCTTCATTTGGTAGCACGCCTATAATCGGGGAGAAATATTAGTGATCTGAAACTTATAAGTATACGATAAAAACTAAGTGTTGCACTCACCTTCAGATCCCATTTGTATATGAAGTTCATGGCCTCAAGGTCCCCTGTTTTATCCAGCTTCTCCGCAACGGACGGGGCCACATGCCATCCGGCATCATTGATCAAGTCGAGCAGGTGGATGAAGTGCTTGTGTTTCTTCTCGGGGATGTTGCCCACCCGCAGCTCGGTTATCTTACTAACCCTGTAGAAGCCACCCACATCGGCTTTTACGGGGCCTGACCCTCTGATTTGTATTTTTTTTATTGCTGGACCAACCGGGGGGTCATCTTGGGGCCTCTTCTGCCCCTTGCCTAGTGGTGGCTTCTCCATCATTATGCCCTTGCCTTTGTTTAGAGTGACTACAAAAGCGGACCCGGAGTCAGAATCCGAGGGCCCCTGGCTCCTTCTCCTTACAAGCATCTCTTCCTGACCTTGTTGCTTTCCTGACGGGGGAGTTTGCTTGGAGATATCACTAGTGGAGGTCTCGGCTGGCTTTTTTTTAACCAGCTTGCTTAGGGAGGATAGGGCGGAAGGCTTCTAAGACATAATTGCTTATGCAAGATAACAAATGGAGAGTCAGTAACATTCACGGTAAAGACACACATATATATACACATTATGGACTCAGGCATTCAAGAAGAAATTATACTCTGGGTAAAATTTTTCTTGTTTAGATATACGAAGTCCCTACTCGGGCATGTCTTTCTTAAGCTCGAGGCAAGTAGACTCGAATCAGAAAGTAATAGTTTCTGATCTGGGGATTGATCCCTGGCCTGTCTTATAATATCCAGGCTTCTGGGGTTCAGCTCTGATTCTCCCGACCAAAAGAGGGGTTCGCTAAACGTATTCAGAATGCGGAGGTGTAGCTCGGAGTTCCAGTTTTTTCCCACGAAGAACCATTTGTTCTTCCAGTCTTTATTGTTTGTGGGATTTCCCTTGATCAAGTTAGGCTTCTGAGACCTGGCCTGAAGGTACACCCACTCGGGGTTCTTCCCGACGTTCTTTTTGAGCACGAACATGTGCTCTATTTGCTCCATGTAAGATGGGAGTCGGATATTTGCCCCTATAGTACATACAGCCCTACCAGTGTCCTCTAACTATTCAAATTTAGCTGGTAGGGGGCTATTCTCATATGGTTTAGGAGCATACAAAAATATGATTGCAGAGGCAACCTAACCCCCAAGTGAAACAACTCTTCGTTAAAGGCCACTTCGCCCTCAGGAGGAGTGCTAGGCATTTCGCTGGCCTCGGGGGCTCGGAGGTACACATCCTCAGGGATATCAAACAGGATCGTGTAGCCCTCTAGATCGGTCTCCAAGATCATGAAAGTGAACCAGTCCTGCTCGTAAGGAGATCGAACCTCGAAGATGGGTTCGGGGCTGGCAACTAACTCCAAGCTCTCTCTTACGTTGTCTCCCCCTTCAACAGTCTCAGGTTGGGTCGGAGAGCTAGAAACAGATGCCATTTCTACTCATAAAAATAAGTGGTAAAAAGGGTCAGGCGGCTTTTTAAGGATCACTGACAACCCTACAATATTTTTCTACAAAGTTCATAACGGACCACCTATCCTAACAGTTTCTTATTATACCTAAACATGCATCCACAACATTTCATTGACAATACAGAAAAATATTGCCATAAATCTGTAAAAAAGGTGGGAAAGAACTTACCGAATGTGTTGTGCTGCAGACTTGTTCGGAGGAAAAGGGAGTGTTGAGAGTTGAGAATGCCGAAAATTTCTAGTTCTTGGAGAATACCCTGACAAGTATGCTCGGAGTGCTTCTATTTGCAAGTGAGGATAGAAAGGGAGAAAAAGATTCATCAGAGAGGGAAGGGGTATTTATAGAAAAGTCAAAGGAACCCCGATCGTTGATTTTGATCTAATAGACAGGGGGATGCCACATCACCCTAATACGGAATGTCAAGGGAAAGTTTCTTTTCAAAATTTAAATGAGATGGGACCCACCCTGACGATTGCATTATGACGGCCCAAGGGAAGGGGTATTTATAAAAAAATCAAAGGAATCCCGATCATTGATTCTGATTTAACAGACAAGGGGATACCACATCACCCTAATACGAAACGTCAAGGGTCAGTTTCTTTTCAAAATTTAAATAAGGTGGGATCCACCCTGACGATTGCATTATGAGATGGGACCCACCCTGACGATTGCATTATGACAATTGATTATGAGTATCGCAGTCTTTTAGACTGGTCTATCAATGGGATAATAATACGTGTAATGACGGTTGTATTCCCAAAGAAAGTAACCGAAACGTAACAACAGTCACTATCAGCCGAGTAGAAGCTGGTCAGTTTTTAATTAAAGTCTCATTTAATTAAAAACTAGAGGGCTTAGTGTTTGGGTATTTTGTTAAGGTCCAGCCCACGGGCCCAGGATCATGTCCAAGCCCTTGTCCAGGCCCATCATACAAGCATATTATCCCTGAGTGGACCCTTTGATACAACATTATCCCGAGGAGCCATCTACACCTTACAGGAGATAATAAAATTACCTCAGATATTCTGTCCGAGGCTACTGGTCAAAAGGCCTTCTTCGAATTATTCACAGTTGATATGCACTCGGACAAAGGGTCCTCAACGGCAAGCCTTCCAGGCTCAGGCTTGAGGTTTCGGACTGATATGACCCCTATAAAATGGCAGGGGCTCACGAGCACCCGAAGTATACAGGCTTCCACGACGCCACGCCATCAAAGCCATAGCCCGCTGTATAAGGGCCTCTCGAGAACTAGGGGATTTCATTCTCGAGAGAACTGGAAGCTTCACTCGAAGGAATGTGCACTCGGCATCTCGGGATTGATGTGGTAAGGAACAGTATCACAATTTTCCATGTCCCCTGACTTTTGCAGCAGATTATCTTGGGCACGTTAGCCATGCAGCAACACATGTTCAAGGATACGAACTCCTATGCTTTCAATATACAGCATCCAAAAATCAAGGGAGATACAGTCTAACACATTCTAAGATATTCGATCACTTTTTTTCGGTTACATTCTGCATTATTTTCAGAGAATATAACATTCGATCCTTTTCATGCTTTCATGCTTCTATACTTTCATGCACACCTCTCTCACACACAAAGTAAAACCTTGCTGACTTAAGTATCAGAGGGTTTTCGTCAGAAAATTGACTTTACTCTTGAGGTGTTCAGTGTTTTACAGTTTCAGGTTAAGGAACGAGAGGAGAAAACCAACTGGTGTTCGAGGTTGAGAACAACACCAACTTCTTATATCAACAAAAAGTATACACAAGGTTTCTTATTCAAAGTACGTATATTAAATTAGTGTATACATATTATATTTAAAAATAAAAATTATATGTATAATAGAAGTGACAAATTATATCATATATTAAATATTGAGTTTATTAATATTTTTCTTTAAAAAATTATCAATATTGAATTAATTTTTTCATAATAAGTTCATACAAAATTACAAAACAAAATTTGAATTTGTAATAAAATATATCAATCTATTACAATAATATAAATTATGGTAAATTAATGATCAAATTTTTAGAATGTGAAAGCAAAAATTTTTTTAGTAAAAATATTAAAACTTAGTGAAATTAAAAACTTAAAGATTTTAAGGGATTAAAATTGACTTATTATAAGAAAATAAAAATATTTTAAATATAATGAATAATACAATACAAATATTTTGAATATAATGAATAATATATAAAAGTAAGATATTAATAAATATCCATCGTAACGGGTTAAATTGTCATCACCACTTATGACAAGCAAAAATTATTGTTTAAGTCGTTCAAAGCATAAAGATTTTTAATTTTCAATTGTAACGCTTTCTATAAATTAATAACTAATTTATGACATTTGCATAGTTGGCAACCGCTATATATGCATTGTATTTGTAACAATCGAAGTTTTCACCATGTCCAGATAGGAAAGAGAATATGCCCATCTGTGAATTACATTACCACATTACCAATTCTATGCAAGTATAAAAATTTCACAAAAAATTAAATATATATATATATATATATGAACATAAAAGTAAAATCAATTGGATCCATAATTAGGATGATCACATTTTCATTTCATCAAAAATGCTAAATGCAGAGTAATTTTGGCGTAGGAATTTCATAAAAGGGCTTCTGTCAAATTGTACTTAGAAACATTTTCTTTTACAAGATCATCAACTCTCTGCATCCTGATAGGAATTCTTTTCAAACAAAATGTTTGAATACTGCAAGTTTACATAGACTCACAAAATTACAGGTATTCTTTACTACATAAACATCACAATTCACGAGTCCAAGAAAAATCCCCTAGAATCTCTTAAACGGACAGTTGTTTTTGCTGGGTGGATTCATCTTCATTGAAACAAAAATGTTGCTTTACTTGTCTTCCCATGTTCAGAGGTTGTGCTAAACGGAGAGGTGACTGCAGAATCATTTCCCTCTGGAGATAAGAGCAGTAAGTGTGGAAAGTGGTGAGAGTCACGTCTAATTGGAATCCTAAACCAAATAAGAAGTCAACTTCAAGACGATTCATCTCGATTGTGCTGATTCCTCCAACTTTAGCATAGTAAGCATTGTTATAATATCTGAAAAAGTTGAAAAAAGAATAAACATAAAAATTCACTCAAATGTATTTAAAAAAAAAATTGCATTATCACTTTCTGGTGAAGCTAACATGGAAGTAGCTGACATAAAGAACAACCAAGATGGATTGTGCAGAAAGGCATAGTGTATTGTACCAATCATTAAACGAGGCATAGAAAGTGGCACATCGTGCAGAATGCAAATGGGATCACTTTCATGGCCTTAATTGAGCTGTCATTAAACTTTTAATAATGACTTTAACATTTTTTTTTTCTACATTTTCTATGGGATTGACATTACAGTAACAGGAATGCATTGATAGAAGAAAATAGAGAGAGCGACAAGACAACAACACATCATAATTCTTATTTGGTTGGGTTTGTCTGGTAAAAGATGGAGGATTTCACATGGCTGTCTTCTTTTTCTTGGCGGTGGTAATTTCGAAACGGTGTTCCTAGTTTCTAGTTTCCCATGTTTATTTGGGTTTTTGTTTCTTATTATTTTTTAAACTTATTACTAACAAGTTGCAAACTCTCTTTGATTCGTAGTCGTTGCAGGCACCGGTACTTTGTTTTCTGTTTTAGAATTACAAGTCAGAAGGGAAATATCCCCGTTATTCATGGAAATTTCCTCGCCAGTATCTAATACTAAATATTTTCATATACTTTCTAGTTGACACAGAAGACTTCCAGTTACAGACGATACCTACAAGAAAACAAAACGCGTTTTCTGGTTTCTATATCTCGATGATCTGCTTCAGATTTTATCCCTAACACCCAATTTTTAGACTTCTCTTGCAAAATCAGTGTTTGCATTTTCTTCGTATTGATACCTGCATCCGCTGCGTCTACAGGTAAATCTTCTTTCATATTTTTTTTTCTGCATATGTGTAAATAAAATTAATCAAGTTTTCGTTTGATCAGAATTTACTTTGAATCCAAAAGATTTCCTAACATTTATACATTTTTATCATGTCTGATTAAGATATACTTATCGCAAGAGGATATTTCTTCATGTCAGAAACTCCAAATATCATCAGTCCATGTTTGTGTGTATATATATATACATAGGAATCTTTTACTTCCAATTTTGCTTACGAACAACAGTTAATAGTTTCCATAGATATACCAATTATCTTTTTTCTACTAGTAAGTGAAAGCATTTCATGGATTTGTGAATAGGTAGAATGAATTCATTTTGGAGAAGAAACCGTCAGGAAAAGACAACATTTTTGAGGAATGGGGAAATTTTATTAGAAAAACTACTTGCATCTTGTGATGGCAAACGGAATCCTATTCGTAGTTTCTCTGCCGAAGAGATCAAGGTAGCAACTAATAACTTCGATCAACATCAAGTTATAGTTTTTGAAGATTATAAATTGTATAAAGGCTTCTACAGAATCACCCTGTTTCAATTATGTACTGGTATGGTAACCATCATAGCAAGTTGCTAGAAGATGCTTGCTATAACAATATTGCATTCCCAATACAAATGAGTCACAATAATATTCTAAAATTGATCGGATGCTGCTTAGATACTGAAACTCCAATTCTAGTTTTTGAATCTGCAGAAAAAGGAACTCTGGCTCATCGTATCCACTGTCATCATGGACTTTTTGAGCCTCTACGATTAGCACAGAGGTTTAAGGTAGCCATGGAGATAGCTAATGCTGTGGCGTATCTTCATTTTGGATTCAGAAAACCTATTGTTTTTAGGGATATTAAACCATCACATATTTTATTCGACGAACAAAATATTGCAAAATTATTTGATTTTTCAGTATCCGAATCTATTCCTGAAGGTGAAACCCACATAAAAAATAGTGATGTAATTGGAACAGCAGGATTTGTAGCACCTGAATATGTGATTACATGTGATTACAATGAGAAGTGCGATGTTTATAGTTTTGGTATATTGCTACTTGAGCTTCTGACAGGGAAAAGTGTCTTTAACTTTTCCCGTGCTGTGACCAATGATGATTGTCATTGGCTAGATTATGTGAAGCAATGTGCTGAAAATGATAGATTAAATGAGATTGTAGATCCTATATTTATTGAAGACAGTTCATGTGATGGAAAAGAAGAAAAATTGCTGGCTTTTGTCCTGCTTATCCTTGAATGTGTCAATGAATCGCCTGAAGAAAGGCCAACAATGATACATGTGGCAAAGCAACTCAGGCAATTGTACCTTTCTGTTACTTAATCTCTCAATTCATGCCCATTATTATAAATATCCTGATCAGATACATTTAATTTTGTAATGTACTAAGTCATAAGTACTGTACTGCTACATCATAAAGAACGATCCTCTTCAATTTTCATTTTTTGGGGATGACCTTTCTTTCTCGTTCTCTGATATTTCCACATTATGATAGAAATTTCCTACAGCGGCCAAGTTGACATGTTTTCTATTGAATAAGAGACTAGATTCATTGATTAATGATTGACCGGCAATTCTTCTATACTTGCAAGAGCAGGGTGCTGGTTCTATTAATTTTTTCATGATCTGCTTCAGACTTTGCATATAACTACAATTCCACAGAGCTCTCTATCAAACTCTGGTTTCTTGCTTTCTTGATCTTGATACCCTCGGAGTTGTCAATCAACAGGTAAATTCTCTAACTTTTCACCTTTTTTTTTTTAAATGTCTTGAGCATGTTCTAGTTGTTAGAGATTCAAAACTCTCTAAATCAATTAAAACACGAGGATTCATCAATAACGCATAACTTATAACAATTTAAAGATTAAAAAACATACCTCGACTACTTAAGTATGAATCTGTGGTTTTCATAGACTAGAATTTGCCCTTTCTCCTCTCTAATTCTTTCAAATGGATTTATGTCAAAACCGAAAAATGATAAGTGTATATACATATGTGTATATATATTAATATATATATGTATATATATTAGTTAAATATTAATTGATATCAAATTAGGTTAGGCCTTTGGCCCAATAGGTTGATCAAAACTTGAAAAAAAGATGTAACTATAAATTCAATGTTAATTAAGAATAAATGTCCATCCCATCATAACCGATGCTATTAGATACGTATAATTATTTATTAAGTACTTCAATACTATAAATAAAGTAAGATTATGAGTATATAAGTTTACATATTTTAAATAATTCCAACACCAGCTGCATATACATTTATTTCCTATTTACATTTTGCACATTATCATCGAATTCAGTCTTTCTGGCTATGAATAATAAAATGATTTCATTTGCGAACATGTGACATGACTTGATTATTCAGAAGAAGAAAAAATCAGAAAAAAGATAACAAAAATTTTACGAGGAATGGCAAAATTTTATTACCTGTTGTGATGGTAAACGGAATCCAATTAGTAATTTCTCTGCTAAAGAGCTCGAGATGGCGACAAACAACTATGATAATTGTTAAATTATGGCATCATGTGATCATGTAAAATTTGCAAAGGTTTTGTGCAGAACCGGCCAATATCTGTCATGAAGTTTGGAGAATATTATGGAGAATGACCGTGTTTTAATCACATTGTATTTGCCTCACAAATGAACCACAAAAATATTTGGAGGTTGCTTAGACACCGAAATTCCTGAATCTGTTGGATATGACACCCTTGCTGGTCGTCTTCTCTGTCCTCATAGACCTCATTTTGAGCCTTTGGATTTCTCAAAGCTATTGTTTTTAAAGATATCCAGCCATCGCATATCTTATCCGATGAACAGAATGTTGCCAAATTGTGTGATTTTTCATAATCCCAATTCATTCCAGAAGGCGAAAGCCGTGTAACAAGTGATTCTCGGACGGCAGAAAAAATATATTTTGCACCTGAGTACGTTGTTACAGTTTTTTTCAATGAGAAGAGCCATGTTTTTTGTTTGGACACGTCCCTAATCGAGCTTTGACTGGAAAAGATAGTGGCCCTTCACTGGATCCTGTTAAGAAACCTATTGAAAATAACGATCTTGATGACATAGTAATCCTGTAATAGCCGAACAGGTCATGTGCTGCAAAAAGAATAACAATTTCAAACTTTTGTACAACTCATTTTAAAATGTGTTGAGATATCTCCGGTAGATATGCCAACGGTGATCGATGTTGCATAGCAACTCAGGCAAATATATCTATCAATCAACGTCGGACATCATGTTACTTGAGTTTGTATAATACTGCTGGTTTTTATGCCATCTTATTTAGTCCTTTAGTTCATGTTAATAATCCACCAGGGAAAAAAATTCTTAATATCAAATTCGCTTTAAAATTTACTAAGACCTTATCAAATTTGCTTCAAACTTACCAAGTAATTATTAAATTCACTTTATTAGGGTAGGATGTTAAATTGCCCTCCCTACTTATGACAAGCAAAAATTACTGTTTAAATCATGTGAAATGAGGTCAAAGCAAAAGGTTTTTTAGTTTCCACTTCTAAAGCTTTTCTATAAATTAATAATAACTTAAGAGATTTGCATGGTTGGCAACAGCTATATATGCTTTGTATTTGCAACAATCGAAGCTTTCACCATGTTCAGACAGACTGGAAAGAATATATAACCATCTGTGAATTACATTACCAATTCTATACGAAGTACAAAAATTTCACAAAAAATTAAAAATATACATGTATACATACATACATATAAAATTTCACAAAAAATTAAAAATATACATGTATACATACATACATATATATATAATCAGATTTTCAAATGGATCCATGGATCCATAATCTTATAGGATGATCACGTTGTCATTTCATCAAAAGTGCTAAATGCAGAGTAATTTTGGTGTAGGAATTTCATACAAGGGCTTCTGTTAAATTGTACTTGAAATATTTTCTTTTACAAGATCATCAACTCTTTCTTTTCAAACAAAATGTTTGAACACTGCAAGTTTACATGGACTCACAAAATTACAGGTATTACTTTCCTACATAAAGATCACAATTCACAAGTCGAAGAAAAATCCCCAAGAATCACTTACACGGACAGTTGTTTTTGATGGGTGGATTCATCTTCATTGAAACAAAAATGGTGCTTTACTTGTCGTCCCATGTTCAGAGGTTGTGCTATATGGAGAGGTGATTGCAGAATCATTTCCCTCTGGAGATAAGAGCAGTAAGTGTGGAAAGTGGTGGGAGTCACGTTTAATTGGAATCCTAAACCAAATAAGAAGTCAACTTCAAGAAGATTCATCTCGATTGTGCTGATTCCTCCAACTTTAGCATAGTAAGCATTATTGTAATATCTGAAAAAGTTTTAAAAAAAATACCCATAAAAATTCACTCAAATGTATAAAAGAATGCTTTCTGATGAACCTAACATGAGAGATAAAGAAAAAAATGACAGTCAAACAACCAAGATGATAGTGCAGAAAGGCATAAAGTGTAACGTACCAATCGTTAAACGGAGCAGAGAAAGTGGGATATGGATGCAGAATGCAAATGGGATCACATTCATGGTCGTAATTGAGCTGTCATTAACCTTTTAATAATGACTTAACATTTTTTTCCTACAGTTTCCATGGGATTGACATTACAGTTACAGAAATGCATTGAGAAAATAAAGAAAGCAACAAGACAACAACACATCTTAATTCTTATGTGGGTTTGTCTGGTAAAAGACGGAGGTTTTCACATGGCTGTCTTCTTTTGTTGGCGGTGGTGATTTCGAAACGGTGTTTCTCGTTTCTACTTTCTACTTTCTACTATGCGAATTGCTGTTTTGCCGACAATATTATTATATTGCAGTAATTTAGTGTTCTCAATTTAGTTAATTTAATAAAATTTGATTTATCTATTGGAAAAATTACCGTTGCTATGTATTTACTTCTAATTTTTTATTTTAAAAAACACTTAATTAATTCACCAAAGTAAACTCAAGGAATTGATACAGAGAGGAGGAATTAAAAATCGAACAATGGGCTGGAAACCGATTCTTGAATTCGCATTGTCAACTAAGATGAAATTTGATTAACAAAAAAATTAAAACTGTACAATTAATTACATTTTAAAATCAAAGAATCTAGAAAATGATCAAGAGCAAAATAGAAGTGATCTAATCAAGAAAATGCTGATGAGAAATTCAATTGGTTGAATAGATAGAAAATCAGAGACTCAGAGGAAATCTCTGTTTGTTTAAAAACAGGGAAAACTTGAACCAAATATCAAACACCATGAACCTACAATCTATGCCAAGAAATTAAAGAAATCATAGAAGGAACCGATAATGAAAACAGAAACTTACATGTCATCCATGAACTTTGCAGAGACCAAAACGCTTGCGATAAGTAATCGATGCACATTGAAACAGTTGATGGGCAAAGCCGGTTGCCTCTGAGCAAACCGGTCAAGATAAATGTAAGCCACCACGAAACAAGATGGGCTACAATTTGCATACTTAAAGATCCTCTCCAGATAACTCTGAATAGAGATTGTGGGCCGAGTGAGTCCATGAAAGACAGAGATCTTCTGGGGTTCAAACCGATGACTAAAATCGTTAGCCTCGGCAACACTTTGAAGAAGAGATGAGAGAATTGTAATGACTTTTGGCATGACAGACTGTTCTTCAAGATGTGATTCAAAGTCTGCCATTGTTTGCTGCGAGCTTTCTTGTGGGTTTGTGTAACTAGTTTACTATTCTGCTCGTTTACCTTATAATAAGAGATGGAATTGGAAATGGAAAAGCTGGTGGTTCCTGAGTGGGGGTGAATTTTCAATTGACAGGTATGCTCTCAGCTTTTTAACTCTATCAACACAGCATTCCCCCATTGCCTCATAATTTTGTATTATATACTTAACAATGTGCTGGCTGATATTAAAATTAAGAATACAATGTATTATACAAAATTATTCATAGAAACTGATATCTATTTAAAATACAAAATTTTGTTGACTATTAATGCTTAAAACTGAAAATTTTTAGGTTCAAATATCATAGAGAATTTCATTTATACTACTAATATAATATTCAAGAAGAAAAAAATTATAAATAAAACTTCAAATTGTATTGTAATACTATTTTAATTAATTCAAATTCAACATATTTAATAATAAAAGAAAATAACAATTCAATTTATAAAATTATGTTAATTAAGTATATTGATTATATGTATTTTAACAAATTATGGAAAACTATTAAATTAGATTTGGACAAGAACTATATTTAATCATCATAAAGACACTAGCAATGTTACATATCATAATACACGTTATTAATAAATTGGCAGTTAAGATTAGGTCTTACAAACTTAGCTTGCTTATATATATATTGTAAGGAGTTGTGAAGGTTGCTGAGCAATTATGAGATTTTTGTCCATAAAATTAAACTGCTTTAGGTACTCGTGACCCAAACAAAGATTTCAGGTGGGGAGATTAGCGAGGAAATTACTTAACTTCTAAATGAAGTAAAAGATATCGTGTTTAGGATAATGTTATAATATTGGGTTTTTTTTTTTTGTTACCGACTTAATGAGAATTTTTTAAAAAAATATTTGAGGGAATATTTCAATGATTTCAGCTGCTTTTACATGGTTAAAATTGTGATCTGTTTATGTTATCATAGGATTGTATTTAATTTTTATCTTTTTTAATAATTTTATTTTAATCTTTTGTATATGTGTGCACACGCGTCCTCTACTTGTTTTATAATATTTTATAGTGAATAATATTCTCCCTTTTATGTTAGCATACCACCATGAAGATTTTATATATGATCATACTTATTTTATTTGGTCAATTTATTTTTTTATAATGACCCATCAAAATTTGTATCATAAGTATTATGATAAACCATATAAAATAAATAATTATTCAGTTCATGATATTTTGAAAGAGTATCACATATCATTTATTAAATTTTAATATGTTTTTTTAGATTAAAAAAAGATATTTAATTTTTTAATTATTGAATACTTGCATTACAATTCGATATTAATTAATATTTGCATGTATCATCCAAAGGCAATATCTAATCAACTATGAATTGGATCTAATGTGAGTGGGAAATTAGTAATGTACACAAAAATTGATTTGGATTATTGAAGGAGAGATGGTCCCAAAATGAACATCAGATCTGACCTACATCGACTTGTTTCGATCTCCATCTCTCTTTTTCCCTAACTTAGGAAGTAAAGATTAGCTTCAATTAATAAATTCTCAATTTCTTTTTAATGTACTTTCAACAAAAATATGTTAATATATTCCAAATCCAATCATGATGAATATTAATTTATTTAATGGGTAAATTTTCTTTTATGTAATAATTAAATATAAATTTGATTTATATTCACGTTTAATTCAAATAATTATAAATTTAATCACCAAAATTAACAGCTTTAAATGAGTAATAATAATGATGATGATTATGATGATGTAACCAACATACATTCTTTTGTTTGAAAATTTTTGTTTGGTGTATCTTCACTTAATTAAAATCTATACATTAATTGATGATTTATTCATTCCTTCTTCTTTCTGGCAGCGTCTGCTTTAAAGATTTTTTAGGTGACAGATTGAATCTATGTAAAATATTAACCAATTTTAAATTATTATTTGGTTTTGTTAGCATTCAATCATTTAACCCACCAAACAAATGATCATTAAATATAAATTTACAACCATTTTTTTTTTCTATTTTCTTGTTAGACTTTTCCAACTATTAAATAACAAGTGATGATTGCCGACATCCATCCATGATCAAGGTTTCAAAGGGATTCAAACAAAACGTGACAAGTATGGAATTACATACAAATGATTTACGAAAGCAACACTTTCCAAGTCAATTAGCCATCGGTCGCCATGATTATTTCATAGAATTGATAGCAAATATATGTATAATTTTGTATGATACCATTTGTAATAATTATTTTATGTTAATATTATTTATACAATATTTATTTTTATATGAAATTTCAACCCAACGTAATAGAAATCTGAGCATCAAGAAAAATAAAGTTTATGATTTCCAATTGGTTTACTCCTCCAAGAATGGTATAATCTTGTCCTTTGGGAAAACCAGGTGCCGCATAAAAACAATACAAACATTTTGATATATGGGGACAGTTTTATAATTTTAATTAATTTTATTTTTCTTATTTTAAAAATTTTTGATATTAATTAATTTTTTATTTAGATTAAATTAGTTTGAGAGTTTTTATTTATTTAAATCTATTAGGATTCTTATTAATAAATTTTCTTGTTTAGATTTATTTACTATCACCTATTAGAATATTTATTTAACTTTCACTCATCAAATCTATAAACACGAAAGCATTCATCCTGTAGTTTTATTTTCTTTTTCGATATTCCATTGCGTTAATTTTTTATCAAAAATAAAAACTAATTAATGAGCTTATAAAACAAAAGAATAAAATTAATTGAAATTTCTAACCTGTCCTACATCATATTCTACTTCTAGCTTGACAAATAATTGTACACTTGGGGAGTATAAAATTATTCAGGATAATACAGTATAGAGATGATGCAGAAGCCAGATTACACATACCACTAAATTAAATGCAATAAGCAAATATGTTGTATATATTTCAAGGTGAGCCTAACCATTTGTGAATTAATATATATCTTAAAGTATAGCCCATTCTTTTTTCCATCACTATTTCAACTTCAAAATCTTCAAATCGAGTACCATATTTTGGGCTCCTCTGTCTGGATGTTGTTATTTTCTGTTATTTCAGTGCATGTAGAACATCCTCGTGAACTATCTTAGGAATGTACCACTTGGAAATATTGTGAACCCTTTCACTGCCACCAACACCATGCTATATCAAATTCATAATACCTGTCGACAATTTTGGCTTTACTCTTTCGTCCTTTCATGGAAGATACAATATTAATGGAAACCATAAGCAGCAGCAATGGTTTGTCATTTGTCAGAGAGTTTCAAGTAACAACAACAACCAACAGCTGCAAAATGGCTCTAAACAAGGTCAAGGAGATCATATCATCCTATCCCGTCGTGGTCTTTAGGTACTGTAGGATACAGAATATATGCTTCATTCTTTTCTTGCAATACTTAGAATTCTAAGGGAAAAGAAAATCTCTATTGCTGCAATTCATAACACGTTTTCAATTGATTGAGTAATTCAATTTTTTAATGGTACTACTTGCAGCAAAACCTACTGCGCTTATTGCAGAAGAGTGAAGCAGTTGCTTACTCAGTTAGGAGCAAGGTGGTAATTGAACTCGATGAGGAAAGTAAGCAAGAGTCTTGCATAATTTGCTTCTCTTTCAATCTATCGTATTATTCATTAAAAAAGAGGCATCTTCATTCCCTGATTGTTTTTAATGTCAAATGAAATTGGGGACAGCTATAAATTTGAAGTAAATAATCTCTGTTTTTGAAGGGGAGGGAGATGAATTTCAATCTGCTTTAGCACGCTGGACTGGCAGGGAACCGTTCCTGGTGTGTTTATTGGGGGAAAACATGGTGGTGGATGCGACAGTGAGATCATTGAATTGCTCTTTGTGAATTGTGATCAAGTTCAAGCCCCTATTAGAAACATGCTTAAGAATCTAATGTTATTATATGTTTCTTCTGTTTTGGTTCTTGCAACTCTTATACGGAAGCACCAAGAAGGCAAGCCGGTGTCTCTTCTCGCTAATGCCGCCGGTGCCATTGAAAATAAAGTGGACAGGATGTGAAGGGACGAAATTCCCCAATACTATTAGCATAAAACAAACGTATATGTGTGCAATATCGTATAATGTGGAAGTTTAATTCAGTTTAGTATGAGGACAATATGAAATGAGTGGAAGAATAAACAAGGTTTCTTTTTAGTTTTGCTTCACAATGGCAGAGGTAAAATAAGAAAAGCCTATATACGTATGTGAACAATTTGGTAATGTGAAGAAACTTACTCATGCGTCTTCTTTTTTCTCTGGAATTTTGCGTTGCAATTTATCTGGAAGGAAAAAGAGTTTACATGGTATTTGATTAGAAGATAAAAGAGATATCTACTGTGATATCTTCCAGCTAAATGACAGGATCATGAAAAGGAAAGGCAAGATTAACTAAATTATGGGCTGCAGAGTTACATTTCTTAGAATATGACAGATTCTCAACTTTCCAGAATCTGCAGTTAGGCTTTGAATTTCCAAAATCACTATAAGCCTCATTCACCATGTTGATCGCATTTAGAGAATCAGACCGCAAAATCAATGGGAATGGTCACTTTTAACACCAAAACGCATTGCTTCAGCCTCTGCTTGTTCTACCTCTCTTGCATAATATCACCAATAGAATCCCTTGCAATGGCTCCTAAACTCAATACTGCCGTTGAAATCCAGGATTCAGAGGAGGATTCCAAGTGAAGGGGAGTTGAACTCTTATATGTTGCAGACAACGAACACGAGGAATTTTATTGGAGTATTTTATTAGTTGGAATGACCTTTAAGACGCTATTAAAGATTCCGCCCTCGTTACAATTCATAAGGTTCGTCCCAAACTCCTCCGTACTTAGAGAGGCTGCTAGCATGCCAAATTGACCAAGCTATGACTACGAAGAATTCAAAATTCAGGCTGTGCAATTAAGAATGATATTTTATTAATAAACCACGAAAAATTCCCAACCTTGTCTCTTTAGATTAAGGTTGTAAAAGGAGAAAGTTTCCATAGTTTTCAACCATCTCTGCAACTTATGAAGGCACGGAAACATCTTCAACACATCTTGCATCGTCTGCACCCAGAAGATTCTAATATCTTCCTTTGTAATGTTAATAAACTAGCCTTGGTATGTAAATTCAGTTCGCAAATTTGTATGATGTGGCTCTCCATGGTCACATTCTTGATCCAGAAATCCGGGTACTTGCATGTAGAAGCTAATTGTAGCACACATTTGAACCTCAACAATCTTTGCTTGATAGTCAGCGGCAGGCCAGAAATATATAAAGGGAATATGTACGAAGAAACCTCACAGAAATAATGTCTTATGTTGCAAAGTAAATAGTAATGATTAACGATGAGAACACCACAACGAAAATAATAGGAACAGTTGATTTACAAAGGAGTTTTAAATCTCTTGGTATACACAAACATTGCAAACAAGCCAGTGCTAAGAAGGCACACCTTGTGAAGGAAGATCCAGCAGTAAAAGATAGAAGCTCAAAGAAACCAGCACAAGTCATTATTAAGCCATTATAATTAGATCACTGCAAATCTCGCTCCAAACTACATCACAATTCACATGTTATGAATGAACTGCACATCGCACAGGTTATAGCTCAATCGTATAAACTTCCCATTACAAGACTAAATTCTATTGTTTGGACAGCAAATAAAAATTTTGATAACGGAGGAAAACTTGTCTCGTAAGTAGCAACCATTCTCATAATCCTTATACAAATAGTTAACATACCACCAGTAGAATTCTCAGAATACATTAATGATTGTAAGAGACTACTACGATTAATTACAGAGCCAGTTTCAGAAACTATATTCATCTAGCATTTTTACGACAGCAAAACATAAAGCTAAAGTTTATATATAACAGGCAAAAGCAAAAAAGGAACGGTAATCTCAGAACAAGAAAATTGTCCAACTTAAGTTGCGATTTGCCTGTTAAGCAGGGTACTACTTAGCCATAGCACCTGATAGGGTCATTACATCCTTTCTCAGATGATTGCTTAAATCCAAAACGGCCGCCTTTCGCAAGGTACTGCTGGTGGTATTCCTCGGCTCGGTAGAACTTCTTGGCAGGCAAAATCTCAGTAACAATTTTCCTGCTCAAAACCTGCTGCTGTTGTTCCAAGGATTCCCGGGCTGCCTTCTCTTGCTCAGGAGTGTAAAAGTATATTCCAGATCTGTACTGTGTTCCTACATCATTACCCTGTATAATGGATTAACAAAAAGTTAAAATGTACAAAACAATTGGTCAAATGGATTAAAAAAACAGATCAAACAGAACAACATATTCACCTCATATTAGGATTTCTATACCACAGCAATCAGTGTTAATAAGAAAACGACATCAAGCTTTTGAAATAGCTAATGCGTATGCATGAAATAAGGAAGTAAAGTTTGCCTTTTATGTCTGGAGGATCAACCCAGTTTTATATTCATCAATTGCAATGAATACGAGACCAAATAGTCAAAGATTCAACGTGCTAGACAAGCCTGCAAATATATATAACTCACTTTATAAAGCCAAGTTCAATGACTAATCCTGCAGTATTTGCTATTCTCTACCAGGATGCATTCAAACTATGCCAGGTACAACGGCTACTTAAAATATTTCTAACAACTTCTGAAAAACTAAACAGAGAAGAAAAACTTAATCAGTGAAATGATTTCCAAAAACCCATGTCTAGTTCAAGTTCCCAACCAAATCTTCTCAAAAATTACCAACATCACGTGAATCGATGACCTAAAACTTTGAAGGTTCAGCTCCGAGCTGTATTCCTAACCCGGTTAGAACCTTTAATTAAAGAATTCAGATAAAAAGCAACTAGGCCAAATGCTTTTATATACTCAGAATTGACGGACGAATGAGTCCACCATTTGTTGATCCTGATGGCTTTAGAAGCGGAGCTGCAATAACCTTCTTTTTTTTCTTTAGTATAAACCAATCCCACTGCAGCCCTCATGTGAGCTGATTTGTACCCAAGACCTCCTTTACCACCCTTCGAGGCCTTCAAATTGAACCAACTAATACACAAACAAATTTCAAATTCCAGTAATCAAACATGCCAAATGCAAGGAAGATTTATGATCACATGCTAATGAAGCAGGCTGATAAAACATATCCAGAATCCAGATTAGGGATAGAACAATCACATATTATTAGAAATGTTCGTTTAGCGTATTAGTGATGATGCGCTTTTAGGTAGAGAGGAAACAAGACATAAAAAAGAAAATAACTTCTTTTGCGCCGCCCATGATAAAAAGATAAAGAATTCAAGAGACCTGTCACTAAAATAAGACAACTCCTTTCTATAACCTAGCACCAACCCTACAAGTTTTACAATCTTAAACCAAATGAATTCAAAGCACGCCAGTCAAAACTTCCTAATAAACCAGCATTTTATAAGTCACGCATGACGCAGAAGACTCCCTAATTGAAGAGCATTCCAACTGATAATTGAATTGACTAGTAACAACTGTTGCGAAGAGAAGAAAGATAACCGATATTTCGTAGCAATGAGCTAAAATGCATAATATTCGTATAATGTCAAAAACCCATAAGAATTTTAGAATTCATCACGGTAAGAAATCAAAAGCCACGTCAATTACACAACCAACAGCAATTAAACGAAAATCCACCTGTCGATTGGGCGTAGTAGGATCATGCCTAGCCCAGAAAACATCAAGCAAAGCCTCAAAACTACACTCTTCAGGATTATACTGAACCCTAACCACCTCAGCATGGTTGGTAGTCCCAGTACAAACGTCCTCGTAGCTGGGATTATGCATGAACCCTTGTGTGTACCCAACCTCTGTCTTTGAAACACCTGGCAGTCTCTGAAACGCCAACTCAACACCCCAGAAACACCCAGCACCAAACTGAGCGAACTGCTGACCGGGAGCAGGAACCTCGTCGTCTGGTCCCTGAGCGATGGATGACGTCTCCATGGATGCAGTGTCAGGATTGGGCCTGAAACCAAAACCAAGCTTGTTGAGTATGTTCATGGGAGGTTTGTATATAGAAATATTTCTGAATTTTTTAGGAAAATTGATTGGGTTATGTTTAAATATATAATTAGGGATTTTGGAAGAGATGAGAAGCCTAGGAGAAATGGTGGAGAAGGAGGAGGAGATGGTGGTGGTTATGGGTAAACACTTGTTTAGGACCATGCTTTTGTAATTGGGAGACGTGCGGTGTTCTGTTTTCTGAATTGTTTCATGTCAATTGGATTATACTTTAAAATAAATATTTATTATTCTTTCAACTTTTCGCATTTTCATTTTTTTTATTTTTTAAAGAAAGAAATATTCCTAGTAATTATTCTTACTCATTGTCTTAATTATCATTCATTACTATAAATAATAAATATAAAAATTTTAACAAATGACAATCGTTAATAAATTTATGGGAGATTGACAAAATCCCCCCTAAACTCTTTTAAAAAACCAATTACCCCCTGTCCTTAAGTTTAAAACAAAATCCC
>JAVXUL010000021.1:6361176-6374317 GCA_035590515.1 Trichilia minutiflora | reverse complement strand
CACATAAGAAGATTTTGTCCCAAGTTAGGTGAAATGGGGACAGGTGGTCAGACAAGCCAGCACTACTCACATCACCAACAGTCACCAACTGAGCAAATAGCACCTGTTACTGGTGAAAGATCGGGAGTGGGTAGTTCGTCCACAGCATCCCGTGGTGCTCAGAGATCCTGAGATAGAGTTCAGACCAAAGTATTTGCTTTGAACCAGGAGCTGGCGCAGGCCAACGAAGATGAAATGACAGGTATGATTTCTATTTTTAACCAGCCTACATATGCATTAATAGATCAAGATATCAAATGTGCATGCCCCACTAGGTTAGGAGTTGATGAGGGAACTTGTGTTTAGGATTGTCCTATAATGTTGAATGAAGTTGAGCTGATGGTAAATTTGACTTCTTTGAAAATAGAGGACGTTGATGTGAATTTGGGGATGGATTGGATGTCCAGGTATCGAGCATAAGTGGACTACCTCTCTAAGCAGGTTATTTTTAGAGGACCTGGAGGATCAGATTTAATTTTGATCATGAGAGGAATATTTTAGTTAGTAGTGCGATTTGTTTTAGAAACCCAGTGATTCAAGAGGAAAGAATGCCAGTGGGCATTTGGCACGTGTTGTTATCAGAATATTCCATCGAACTAGTTCTCATAGTTAGAAAGTTTTATATGCATTTTCTACGCATTTACTAGGAGATTCTACCAAAAAGAAAATTTAACTTCCGTATTGACTTGGTTCCTGGTACTATGTTGATTTCAATGCCTTAAGTAGAAAATCCTCAATAACAGTGGCGTATGTTCGTTTAGCATACCTTCCATTGTTATTGGAACTGAAAAGTCTGTGAATGACATTAGAGTGTGGTCGAGATGGCTTGGTGTTAGCCAATTGTATTGTGAGATCGACTCTACGGGAACCAATTAAGGAATGGCTATACTTGATTGACAAAAGCGGACTTTAAAGAGTAAAGTCATCCCCATGGTAAGGGCTTTGTGGGAGAGTGATGTTGTTAAGTAGGTGATATAGGAACTTGAGCTGCAGATGCGACGGCAATACCCTCACCTCTTCCAGTGTTAAGGTATGTTGAATTTTGGGGACAAAATTCTTTTAAAGGGGGTAGATTGTAACACCCTGTGTTTTATCTCAAGGGTATAATTATCATTTTTTACCTCTCTAGTTTATACATCTACATTCATTTTATATACTAGGTGCTTATGGGTGTAATTCTAAGCTCATGTGGAGAATATTTAAATGAAAATTCAAATTTTGGCGGGTTTGGTCGACTGAAATGGTTGGTTCGTTCGATCAAATTGAGCTTCGTTTGACCGAAGGAGCCATTCGTTCGACCGAAGTGAGGATTCGTTCGATCGGTAATTGGGAAGCTCTCTGACTTCTGTAGACGCTGAAGGGTTCGTTCGACCAAAATGACGTGAAATGACTTAAATTGTCCTCCTCTGGAAACTTCTCCTTAAGGAAATTTAAGGGCAAAATGGTAATTTCACCCCTTTTCTATAAACAGGGGTCAGGGGGTTGGATTTTTCACTCTTTTTCTTCTTTTCTCCTTCTCTTCTCCTCCCTCTCGTTCTCCCTTTGGTTTTTCTCAGGCCTTGCCCGATTTTTGTCCAAATCTCAATTTCTCTTCATAGGCGAGTCACATTCCACGCGTCTATCGTGCTGGGAGCATCAATTTGACGGTAGAAGTACGGATTCGCGAATGGCCACCAATTTTGAGAGAAGAATTGGGGCTTTTCGAGTTAGAGGCGAAATCAGAGCAAACTAACCACACCACGAGGTTCATAGCTTCAATTCTAACTCGTCTATGTGTTCATTTCATCGTTTTGAGCATTTTGTTTCGTATGGGTTTTACTGTTCATCCGAGTAGATTTTCTTAGATTTTGCACGTACATTTGGGTTTTAATGCGTAATATGGGTTATATTGAAGTCGTAAGAGTCGTAAGAAGCTAGAGTTGCGATTTCAAAAATTTGGTGAGCATGAACAGTAACTTTGGTTACTGTTTCGACTAAGACATGGGGTCCACTAGTTAGAATTTTGTATATTAGATCAAAATAAGTTGGTTTAGTTGTAATATGGGTCCGTATCGATGCGAATTGGCTAAACAGACGTCTAATGAGGATTTTAGATAATGTCGCATAGTAGTTCGACCTTAGAAACTCGGGGTTAGCGTGCATTTCATGCATAACGTATGCATACATTTTGGAACGTATATTGATAGTAATGTTATGTGTGTGGTTAGGCGACGGTTCGAGATCGAGGTACTCGCGTGAGTCGTAACGAGGGAACTTAAGGAGTCTGTACCATTCCTATACTGTGAGTGGACTCTTTTTGGATTTATTATCTTATTTGAATCTTATTTTTATAAAAATATGATGAAATGCAAAGATAATATAAATGATTTGCTTATTATGTTTTATTATGTGGTTTTATATTGGCTTCCAAAATCCAAAATGATTTAATCTATGTATATATGTTTTGTATACACTGAGATGGCCGATGGGCCAATTTTATACTTGTTTTATGATAATGCGGCCAATGGGCCATGTTTTGTGTTTATAATGATGGTTTGGCCTTTGAGCCATATTTTATGTTTTGGTCTATGGCCATCGAGCCGATTTGAGTTGATGTGTTGATGATATGGCCTTTGAGCCGGATTGTATTATTTACTGTGATTGACGGCCATGTTGGCCTGCTTTTATTTTTGTTGTGATGATGGCCATGAGAGGCCTGTATTATGTGTATTGGTGATAACGGCCTTGTGTGCCGGTTGTTTACTGTAGCTACAGGGTGATAGCCTGGGGGAGAGTTCACTGAGATGTGATCCCCAGGTGAGTGTGATGTGTGGTAGCTTAGGGACGGCCTGGGATAGAGGTCGCCTAGGTGAGTGGAGACTTCACAGGTAGGGATACTATTGATGATGTATGATGTATATTGATATCGTGAGTGGTGATTTGACTACTTGTGAGTCTCGTCGAGGACAGTCACGAACGTCGCCACGTGACTACTCGAGGTGAACGTCAGTGGTGGACATGTTTTCTAAAAAACCCAATACATTCTATTTCCTGCATTTAAATATATTTTTATAAATAGCATGTTTTCCTGCATACAAAATCCACTGATGGTCTCGGGACACCCACGGCCAGGGTAGTCGCTGGGAATGGGAGCCTGCCCAATGATTTCTTTAATATGTTTCAAGGATTTCAAAGTAAAGAAAGTTTTCTTTCGATTTATTTGTTTTCAAAACGTACTTTTACTCGTGAGTTTCTCGGTGTATGAATATGAACATATATATATATTTATATTTATATAATTATGCTTCTATTTTGTTCACTCACGGAGTATACTTCTGTATACTCACCCCCTCACCTTCTAATTTCAGGGCAAGCGATAGGTCAAGCTTGGTGGTGGTGATTGCTCCAGGAATTGAAGGCTCAGGTATAGCCACGTCGACTCACATCGGTAGTCCTTAGTCCGCTAGTAGTCATTTTTGTTTTTCTTTTATTTCTGAGTATGTTATAAACGACAAACAAATTTGTAATAATTATTAGAAATTCATTTTAGGATATATTGATCCCTGTGGACTTTATTTAATTAAATGTTTTTGTTGATCTATGTGTATTTCCAAATATTCGAAGTGCTTATGGCCTTATTTTATTCTTTGGAGTTTGAGTGTCAAACTGGATTGATTTGGAAGTGTTTATAAAATATCTGAGAAAACAGGTTTTTGTGAATGCCTTATAGGCCTACAGGTTGTATTATGTGTGATTGAGTATACTCTGGAGGTCTGTGACGGTTGTCATATGTGGGACCCCCGGATCGGGGTGTGACATTTACAGTATATTATTTAATTGTTTGTTTATTGTATTCAAAACTTTGTTTTATTATTGTTGTTAATAAACCTTGACTTTGATTGCATTAGTATTAAACAGTGTTTAGTTTTAATTATTGAGGATTCAGAAACACCAACATCGCTCTCATAATATTCTTGATTACAACAAAAAAAATATATAAAAAAGGTTTTAAAAGATTTAGTATGTATAATCATCAATCACATGCCACGAATATGGTTAAAGGAGACAAATTTAGTTTAAGTCAATACTTCAACAATGACTTTAAAATTAAGAAAATGTAAAATATCTTTTATACTTTAGTAATAGAGAGTCTAAAATATACTTAAGTTTATAGTATCTAGATATTGCATAAATTATTGGGATATTGGGAGATATTTAAGTAATCTGAGAATTGATCATTAAAAAACAATTAAATAGGCTATGCGATACTTGTAGAGAACAAATAATTATATGCTCACATACAAACGATCAAATCAATTAGAGATCATTTGTTATTCTAAATATGATTTTACTAGATGTCAAGATAGTTGGAAATTTATATTAGGCTATATCTACCTATTTGCTAGAGGAACAATTTTCTGAAAAAGTGCTAAACAAATACTCATAATTTCATCTATTATAACAATAGAGTTTATAGAGTGTCATGAGGCATCCAACCATAGGATGTGAATGTGAAACTTTGTCATCATACTGCATATTGTGGATGGTATAAAAAGATCATCTAGTTATTTAATGATAATAAATTAGTAATACTATATTTTAACAACAATAGGAGATGAAGTCAAAATACATAAACATCAAGTTTCTAGTTGTTTAAAATAGGAAGGTGTTTATAAAGCATATTAGGACAAACTTCATGATTTCAAATCTGCTCACCAAAAGATTAACCCTCAAAATCTTTTATAAGTATACTGCTCATATGGATATTATATTTCTTGAGCATATGTAGTTTTAGTAGGAGTTTGTATTTTTACTTAGTTTTCAATATAAACACTTGTGATGGTTAGGTTTAGTTATGGTTATTTGAAATATAGATTATGGATATTTTGATTATTTTCGATAATAAAGTATTTAGCTTATTTTCATCTCTAAACTTTCTCGAAATTGATCTTACTAAGGTATAAGAGAATAATTAAAAATAAACATGTTTTAATTATATTACATGTAATTTTCATATTATATATTCATACTTAATCCATGTCATTCATTTATGTTAATATACATAACTATTGATAGATTTAGTTATGATTGATTGTAACGAAGGTCACTTTAATCTTATATTTGTATGATTGATTAATTATATTGTTTAAGGATATATTTGATAATAATAATAATAATAAAATTCTGAGTACCCGTATAGTTATTTTAATATACAATTATAAGATGAAATATATAACCTACTTAAGAGATTGTTAGATTTTAATTTAATATATAGAATTATAGGTCAATAATTGTGTATCAAAAGCTGTTATACTAGATTAAGTTTAATTTAAATGATCTAATAAGACTTGGGTAATTTGACTTTAATACATTTCATTAAGCAAGAGCTTTTTATGTATAGAGATAAATTTATTGTTTCTAATTTATGATGAATCAAATAAAAATAATAAAAGTTAACAAGAAGTTAATTTATATATGGTTATCATCCCTAATTATACGTAAGCTTTACTTTTTACTTTGACATTCCATCCTTAGAGAGAGTTAAAAGAAATTCTAAGAAAAACTCATGAGTATAGATTTAAAAGACCAACGGTAAGATCAAGAATTTATTTTTGCCATAACTGCCTCCTGCGTATTGTTATTAGATTTTTGATGATACTACATCAATAGTTGGGAATTCGGTGAAGGTTTTCACCATTGAGAAACAATTCCGACAGTAATAAGATGACAAAAAAATGGGATATGGAAAAATGGTATGGCCTTATGTAATTAATATTGGAAATAAATTCACTAAAATGATATTTTTTCAAAATATGAGGAATTATATGTAATTATCCCGAATTAGAATGGCTTCTACCGTACAACTTCTTAGAACTGCTGTACCGTTAAGAGGCCACAACCCCGTCGTTCACTGTAAAGTTTTTATTTTTGACCAGAATATTAGATCGAAACTTTCGGTTTCATCTCCGCTTCCTTCATTTCGTTACTTTTTTCGCTGCTTTCTTTCTTCTCTTTCTCGCTCTCTCTCTCGAGAGACCTAAACCTTTCAGCTTCTCTGGGCTAAAAGCCGGTCCAATCTCCGGCTGGACCGGTTCGATTCTGAGCGAACCCGACATCTCGCAGTCATGAATCCTGAATAGTAAGCCCCAGATCTTGAAAATCATCTAGCGTTGTTATTTGTTTTTTTCCTTTTTTCCTGTATGATCTTTGATGGATATTTGTTAAAATTGGCAGTTTTTTTTGGATCTACTATGATTTTGTGCCAAAAGTCGTTCGATGTGTGTATTCTGTTTTGGGCTTTGTATAAAATTCCCTGAAATGCGAGAATTTCATTGCTTGCTTTACCAAAAAAAAAAATAAATTACGGAAACTAAGGGAGTTTTGACTTTTATGATTTGTGCTGTATGAACAATGATGGGTATGTTTTTCTTTGGATTGGTTTGATAGTTTTGCGCTGAATATCAATTTATGAGAAAATCAATGCTTAATGAGATATGAATGTATTGTAATTGACACAGTTCAGCTCAGTTATTGTAATTAATTGAATTTATTGCGAGAAACCATCGGATTTCCATTTGTTTATTTATTTATGAATTAGAATATAAGGTTTAAGTGACAAAGAATGTGAAATTAATTTTTAGGGATGCTTGATTCGTATATAAGAACCAAATGAATAGCTCAACAAATTTGGCTTTTGTTCAGATTCATTATTCTTCTGTTATGATTTATCTGATGATTCAGAAACATAAATGTGGGCACCTTGAATTTGTTTACCTTATTTTGGTCCATATGAAAAACTATTGAGTTTGGAGTAATATAAGCGGGCAATGAAAGAAAATATAGGTGAAACTATGCATTGTTGAGAGTTCGTTGTTTTTATGGTGTAATTAATTTTATGTTTGGCAAGAAAGCCATCATGGTGGAAGAAAAAGATACAAGAATTCTTGATTCACTTACTAAGTACAGTGAAGTTTATTTGTTTTGATGTTTCTTTGCAGTGACTACTTGTTCAAGCTTTTGCTAATTGGAGATTCTGGAGTTGGCAAGTCGTGCCTTCTTCTGAGATTTGCTGTAAGATTGCAGAATGTCAATAGCTGATATTCCGACTCGTTCCATTTTGTCCACTTTGAATTTGTTAACATTGTATTTGCTTTAACCTTCATTAGTATGCTTTGTGAAATTGCTTTTCTGTCATGGTAAACTGATAACTGCTTTATTTTTTTTTTTGTCTATCAGAAGCTTTTAACTCTTTGCTAGACTTTTAAGTTTGTTTGTTTTGCTTCTTCTGGTTCCATACAAGAATTGGGTCATTTTTGTCAATGTGCCTTGATTAAGACAGCAAAAAATCACTTATTCTCCAAAGGCTTTCTTTTTCCCTTAAGATCAGATCACAAATGTGATGGTTGTTGCATTTTTTTGGTAGCTCTTTATTTCTGCTGCTGAATAGAAGACGGAGAAACTAATGATCATATGTGATTTAACTATTCTATGAATTGATCAATGAAAGTGTTATTCATATCCTCTTTATACCCATTTGATATTTTTATGCTACTGAGTATAGCTAGTGAAGAGCAAATATGGATATTATTATTCTAAAATCTGATATTTTTATGCTACTGAATATAGCTAGTGAAGAGCAAATATGGATATTATTATTGTAAAATCTGATTTTGCACAAGTCATATTATTTTCCGTGTGTTGGATGGTTTGCATTGTATCCAAATATACAGACAGTGCTTAACTAAAGGTTTGTTCCTGAGCAATAGGAATGCAGTGTAGTTTAATTTCTTGAGTTTAATTCATAATTTGTCTATGTCTCCCTTTGATATTGTGGTATGATGGCTTTTAAGCTACAGCTATTATGGGATGAAAGCTCTAAATGTCAAATGTTAATGTGAAAATGTGTGGGTCTGACTAAAAGTTGGTGTCGCCAAACACGTTTCTATCTTTACTTTCAAATTACAGAAGAAGCACCATAACCTATACTGATGGTTTCTCCTTTTTACAGGATGATTCATACCTGGACAGTTACATTAGCACAATTGGCGTCGACTTTGTAAGCTTTGATATGCTTGGATTCAATAAGTATTATTTTTTTATCCAATATTTCATTCTGATAGTATTTTGATTTTTTGGTTTATAGAAAATTCGCACGGTAGAGCAAGATGGGAAGACAGTAAAACTTCAAATTGTGAGGCTTTCTCTTCTTATTTGTTCTTTTTAGTTTTGTTGGTGATTTAGTATATTACCTATGTGTGTGATCTGTTTCATTTTTTTTCTTTTTTGTTTGTATTTAACTCTTTTACCATCTTGTTACACGTGAGTTTATAATTATAAATTACAATTATTTTGGTATTTCAAATTTTGAGAGCTCTTTCTTCAATGTTTTGGTTGGTTTAGATCTCGCGCTCTGTTTAATTTTATATATTTTTTATCTCTATATGGCTAATGATTATATTTGCATGGAACATGTAGTGGGACACTGCAGGACAAGAACGGTTCAGGACAATCACTAGTAGCTACTACCGTGGAGCACATGGCATTATAGTGAGTTTTCCTTTACTTTTATTCTTAGTTTCATTTTTATTGCTTACATTTATACCCTATGGTTGTGCATTGTGACTAGTTACGTTGGACTTATGGCTTTTATGGCAGATAGTTTATGATGTCACGGACCAAGAGAGCTTCAACAATGTTAAGCAGTGGTTGAATGAAATTGATCGCTATGCAAGTGAGAATGTAAACAAGCTTTTGGTTGGAAACAAGTCTGATCTCACTGATAAAAAAGTTGTCTCATATGAAACAGCTAAGGTAAATCTATTCTCATCCCACTGATTTTTATGTATTTTCTTTGACAAAAAGTATAAGAAATTCAATTGACGCAGTTGTGTCTTTTTGTTTGGGATTTCGAAAGGCATTTGCCGATGAAATTGGAATCCCCTTTATGGAGACCAGTGCAAAGGATTCAACTAATGTGGAGCTGGCTTTTATTGCTATGACTGCCGACATTAAGAACAGGTACATCATGGTGTAACTCAAATGTAATTCAATTATTATGGGTAGCATGTTTCGTTTTGGTCTCTTGCCTCAATGATTGAACTATATTTCTTGTAGGATGGCAAGCCAACCTGCAATGAACAGTACAATGCCTCCAACAGTGCAGATAAAAGGACAGCCTGTGAATCAGAAGGCCGGCTGCTGCTCTACTTAGCTGTTTTGTCAGATACTTCATGGCATTCCATTTATTCATGGTTAGCAGATTCTCAATTGCCTTTTAGGAACCAAAGAAAGACCATTTCTACCCTATAAAATCATATAATGGTTTGCTTTTCCGGTTGTTTTTGTAAGTTATATTGAAAATTCATTCTTTCCGTTTATATTACTATTGCATGTCATGTGCAAAATGATGTGTTGCTTAATAGTAGAAAATGCTATTCGATTGTTATTTTTTTCCCGTAGTTTTTGTATGTTCCTCTTCTGTTGGGGAAGAAATTTAAACTACATACCAAAAGTTAGGCAGAAAAGTTGATACCCCAACTCCCAACCTCCACCCACTTTTCCTCAATTTTAAAGTATGAACGCTGAGATAGACAACCGAATTGTCCTAGTCTAAGCATGAGCAAGCCTGCAAGCATACATAGCGGGGGTTTTGATGTGCATAAATGTGACAAAAGAAAGTCTGGCATTTGTGGGACCATCTGTCTAGGCTGCTTATTTTCATATTTTTCCCGCAAATTTTATTTCAATGATGTTACATAAATTATCTTGAAAATTAAGAAAATTTATTTTCAATGGTATATTATCACATCTTCACGAAGTATTATTAGTAAATGATAAATTTATGAAAATGTATAAATTTACGGAAGTTGTTAGTTATATACAATTATCATCGCATACAATATCCTAAGGTTGCACTTGCCCGATACTTGCGAAGGATAATAACACGTGCAATGTCTATAGGAGGAATAGCATATCATCTCAAAACTCTGCTGAACGTATATCTATAATTATATTAATGAGTAGAAACTTTAATAACTGTAATATTATTCTGCTCGGAGAATTGAAGGAAAAAAAAAGCGAAATTCTATTGCTAGTCTAATGGCTTCAAAAAAATTTTTCTACAATTGAAATTTTGGGATGGGGAGCTGCTACAAGCATGGCATGTGGAAATGTATCTGGTGGCTTTATGGGGACACCGGGTGCATGAACAGCGATGGGCGTTGCAAGAATGGCAAAATTCCTCAAGTTTTCATTTCTAGGCACATTCCCATGACTTGGCACATTCCCATGACTTGGGCGATTATAAGGAGAATTCGTAGCGACCTGGTTGGTTACTGACAGCTGTAGCCGATTGTCGAAACATGAAAAGAAATAAACAAATTACAGTTGTATTTTGGTATTTAAAAGGGAGGGAACTAACAGAAAAATGGAAAATTAATTCTTTGTTACCAACCAATGAATCGCGAGGCAATTTGGAATGCCATGATTTGCAGGAATTGGGGTGATGAGTGAATTCGTGATGAAATTAATAACAGTAATATTGCTAATAAATTACTTTCTGTTACAGTTCATAACAGTGTATTGCAAATGGATTTCTTTTCACCTGTGCTTGGATTTCTGCGGGTGGTTGCTCCAAAGGTATTAATGAAGAGGAGGAACCGACCTGCATGCATACGATTAGTACAACAAATCATCACAAGAAGCCCCTGAAAGAACGTTCGGCATTGACTTCAAAGGACCATGGACTAATTTCATTACTTCAAAGGACCATGGACTTACTTCATATGAAATTTTCTTAGCTACTGGAGAATCTTGAAGAGGATCTAGAGCCTGCAAATACATCAAATTAATTAAAAGAGAGAAAAACATTCATCAAAATAGCTAAAGAGAAAAGCATTCGTGTGCCCAAAAAGAGTTAAAGAGAAAGAGATTACAAATTTTTCGGAAGGCGTGTCGAAGATGCTTGATCTTTTTGTTTTCTTATCACTTGAAGCTTGTCTTAAGAAAAATTTTTGTGCGTGACTAGCCACCTGAATTGGGGTTTTGGTTGGCACATAAGATTCGGAGATACGTTTCCATTTACCTTTTCCATCAGTTTTCAATCCTTGTAAAAACTTTTGGTGCTCTTCCTCCGTCCATGGCTTTGCTGGGTACCACAAAATGATAAAAAATTAAATTATATTAATTATTTTATAAACCATTAATAAATACCAGTAAATAATATTTCCCTCAATGATTCAATGCAACAAATATAGTCATATCTAGGCTTCGTTAATGACTGAATTGCAGGAAATTAACTAAACCAAAATAACAACAGTAAAATAGCAAAAACGATATTCTATACGTATCACGTTTGAGTCCAAAGACAATAAAAACAAATATTAAAAAAAAAGAAGAAAAGAAGACGGAAAATGGATGTTCAACATATTTATAATCTGTATTCTATCCTTACTTTTTTGTCACTTATTCTCCATTCTGTGTCTCTTGGTGGAAACCTGTCGTTCCGAATCCGAGTGATAACTAATATGAAGTTTTTGATAATTGGTTTCTGAAAATTGAGAATGCAAATTTCCCATACTTACACTCCTTTTGGTGGATTGATGATCGAAAATATTCACACCAAAAAGTTTAAAGCAAACCTTCTCTTTACACATTCCTGAGTCGTTTCTATTGAGTCTACAATTCGAACACTTTTCCTTCTCCATCTCTGTGTTGTTCGAGTTTAGACAGAGAGGAGAATAGTTTAGACAAAGAGGGGAGAATATTACCAGACTCGATGGATTCTCCAACAGGTTTCTTTCTTCTGTTATATAGATTCTTGCATTCCTTATTAATTTAGAATTATCAAAGATTTTTCTTCCATATTAAATCTTACAAAAACAGAAAGTAATAAGTAAAATCCAGTAGTTTTGGAAAGTATACAGGAAGAATTACACAACTGAACTGAAAAGTAATTAATAAACAAAGATTCCGTGCGTACAATCTTAGCTATCGAATAAGAAAACGAAAAAACTAGAGTAAAATAAGGTAAGTAAGGTAAATTTAAGCAATTGCAACTGCCACGTGGTTTCTACAAGAACATAATTAAGTACTCCTGATGAATGGATTAGCGTTGGATTTATCAAAAATCAATAAATAATGACTCCCAATAACTTAAGGAAACAATGGATACAGGTAGCATTAGCAAAGATTTGGAAGATATTCTTTTGATATGGGTACCGTACAACAAAGATTTCTTCCAAGCTCGCACGAGTCCAATTTTGGAAACTGTCTGCAAGACCTGAATTTCAAACGTTGTTTATTTTCATATATTTTCTATGTTTCCGTACATAAAATTGTGCTTTTGATCTATAGTTCCCGGCGAGTCGTTAGAGGAGTTAGTTATCTCTAATGTGCTTTATGTGAAACAAATTATGCCAATTAATAGTTCTCTTTGTAGAACCATCCCTCTTAGCCATCAATGGTAGTTTTCCTTAAAAAGAGATATTATGGATTATTCTAATTATAAATTTCATTAATTTTCATAGTACTCTAATTTTTTAAATGAAAAAATAGACGTCCCAGAATCATGAAGTTAATTGGGATAATTGATTCACTCAGGGTGGGCCAATATTATATATTATGTATATTAAGAAATAATAATGTATAGATTTTTAAATTTCTTGGATAAAACTTTAAAGATACACTTTATAACAAAAAGGTCTTTGGTGGACTTAGAGCTCTCAAACGGGTCGACGATTCGCATACCGATTCGTTTAATCTATTATTTAAGTTAAGACCTAAATAAAATTAATTCGTTTAAATCACGGGTTAATTTAGTCCGATCCGTTTAACCCACAGATTAAACTGATTAATTCGTTTAAGTTTAACCCGCAGATTAATCTGTTTATCTATTTAATTAAAAGAATTAAATCTAATTTTTCTTTTGACCTTTATATTTAGATAATGATTGATTATATTTAGATATTAACAATGATATTAGATTTATTATTTATTAATATTGAGTGATAATGGATTTATTGATATTGAAATTTAATATCATGTGTTTGGATTTATAATGTTGAAGAAATTTTTACTTAACTTACTAAATGTTTTATATATCAAGTTATAATATATTTAGTTT
>JAVXUL010000021.1:6340288-6361076 GCA_035590515.1 Trichilia minutiflora | reverse complement strand
ATCACATAATTTATTTTCTAATACCAAAATCATTTTTCATAAATTTTAATTAACCTTAGATTTTTAATGATTACATTACTTTTGTGATAATAATCAAGAAAAATCATAATTAAAATTTTTTAAAAAAATAAGAAAAATATCATAATCATTAATTATTATTATATGATTTTACACCGAATATGATACTAAACCGTATGTATCATAAAACTACACAAAACAACACTTATTATAATAAATTATCCTTATAACAATTAAAAAAAATAAATTTTCTATCCTTATAACAATTAGGAAAAATAATTTTTTTATATAAATTTTAGTAATTGTATTCCTTTGATAATTATCAATTACTAAAATTATATTAAATTTAAATTCTTATTAAAAATTTAAATTTTATTTTCTAATAATAAGAAAATACATAATTTATTAATTTTTGACATTCAAAAAATAAAATAAAAATTTTCAAAAATTAAAAAATTAAAAGAGGAGTAAAACGCCATAAATATCAACGAAATCCGGCCATGCACAAGCCCCCATGCTTTGGTGATTTTTTTGGTTGACGCGTGCATCTCATGTGCTATTGCACGAGTTTTCTTGATCGATACGGGTCAGTTAACCTGGTTCACTTGTTTTCAGGATCAGTTGACCGGTGATGACCCGATCCAGTCCGCCTGCTACTAGGATCCAACGATGCGGAATGGACCCACAACGCGTTATCGATGGTTGTCGCTCGTGCATCACATGCGCCATGAAGTGTGTGTTGCGCACGCCTTGTCTTCTTTGCTCGACGGGTTAACCCGACTCGATTTGTCCGTTATTTGGATCGTGCTGACCCAGTTTTAACCCGATTTCGACCCTTCTTTATTTTTACCCTAAAATCTTTGTTTTTCATCCGATTTTGATGATTTAAAAGCCTATTCCTATATTTTCAGACGTCCTGAATCTGATTATGACCTTATTTTTGTTAAAAACTGATGAAAAATTATGTAAATTTGGATATGAATATTCAGATTCAAAATAACCCTAGAATCTTTAATCCCAATTTTCTTTTAATATACCAAATTTCATGCCACAAATAATATATCATTACAAAGCTTGTAAAGAGAAGAATAAGACCCATATAACAATTCATCATGAATATCAAAAAATTACATAAAATAATATAAAGAATTTCAGATCTCAAAAATTAGAGTTTATAAAATCCAAATCTTTAATCTTTAATATCTTCATGTATACTATGAATTAGAGGGCGTATAATATATCAATACAAAGATTATAATGAGGAGAATAAAAGCCTAAACTTTTAATAGCATATCACAATAAAATCAATATAAAATATGATCATGAACGTGCCTATATAAACATATAATCATATGAAAATAATTTATTAATCTTTAAAATAAATTTTGATTTTGTGATTTGATTCTAATTCATGTATACCCTGAGCTCTGATACCACTTGTTAGAAATTTTAAATTTTTATAAAATCGTCATACATGAAATTAGAACACAAATCATAATAAAGATGCATATCTCTTTTGGTCATTAACGCAACGTTTTTAAATGTTAAGTCTTTTTCTCTATTCTTTATCTTGTGGTAGTTTACTCAATAAAAAAGAGACAGGTTAGGATTTTTTTAAACTCATACTTTTCTTTATATAAAATTAGAGAGGGGATTTAACTTAACCCTGATTGATCTTTACTGGACCTTTTCATCAAAGGTTTCAACATAACTTATTACCTATATTGATTATCAAAACTAATTCGTTATAAAAGTTAAATCCAATTTCTTTTAAATCACATAATTTAATCTATTTTATTTTATTATTATAATATTAATTTATTTTTTAATAAAATTATAATAATAATAAATAATATAAACCCACCAAAAGTCCAACACTCTATTCAAAACCAAAAGTTGAAATTTGATTCAAAACTTGCTAATAATAAGTTAATAACCATGATCGTGACTGTGTACCAGTGTTTATGCAGATGTCGATGTAGCATTTAAAGCAGCAGGAACCGCAAAAATGGAACGATTGACAATTGAAGGAGATATCGATACCAAGCATTTTAGCTGCAAGGTTGAGGGAAGTAGACAAAACGAAACAAACAAACAAAGCTTTCAGAAAGTTTTCGTGAAAAGATTCAAGTGATAGGACCGATTTTCTTAATTCGCAAATGAATGATTATACATATATGATTAAGTACTTAATTAGCCCTTCTTTTTTGTTTATTAATTTAGTGCTTTTTCATAACCTATGTTTTAGAAGTTATTTTTTTTTAATGTAAATTGGAGTACTTAATAGTACTGATTTATTAATTTTTATTAGTATTATAAATTATAAATTTCATTTGATAACACAGATATTTATTAATATAAAATAAAAATTTATTATAAAATCAAAATTAAAACTATAAAATAAAAAATTCTTGCCATTTTCAATTTCAGCAACAAAATAAAATGTTATGGCAACATGTTGGCTGAGTTTTTTTTTTACTTAAAAGTAAAAAAAAAAATTTATATCAAATAAAAATTTAAAAATTTAAGATAAACTTATTTGGTAAATAATTTATTAAATTTTTTTTTATTATTAAGAATTTAAAAAATAAAAAAGAGATAAAATAGTGATTTGATTATTAATATTTATTTTATTAAAGATAATAATAAAAATAAGATTTTTTTAAAGAATAAAAATGATCTAAAAAATTTATAATATTTTAAAAGACTGATATCTAAAAAAATAAGATAAACAAAAATAAATTTTTATAATTTTTTTATAAAATTTATATATATATATATATATTAAAAAAATATTTATTTTTTTAGAATTTATTAAAATTGATGTTTCACTTAGCAAAAAAGCTAGTTAAAATAGATACGTGAGAACACTATCTATCAACTACATATAATGAGAACACTGGACATGGCTGTAATGCCCAGGGGAAAAATGGTATGGTCGTATATGATTAATATTTAAAAAAATTACTTAAATGATATTTTCGTAAAACATGATGTATTATCTGTAATTATCCTTACCGTTTTCACTGTGCAATTGCGTTATGCTGTTCTACCGTGTAAGACTGAGCCATAACCTTGTCGTTCACTGGAAGTTTTGAATTTTGACCAGAATATTAGATCGAATCTTTCGGTTTCGTCAGCACTTTCTTCATTTCGTTACCTTTTCCGCTGCTTTGTCTCTGCTCCTTCTCTCTCAAGACCTCACCTTTTCAGCTTTCTGGGCACAAACCGGGTCCAATCCGGCTGAACTGGTTCGATTCTGGACGAACCCGCCATCTCTCAGTATGAATCCTGAATAGTAAGCTCCAGATCTTGAAAACCATTTAGCGCTGTTATTTGGTGTTTTTCTATGCGATCTATGATGGATAGCTGCTAAAACTGGTAGTTTCTTTAGATCTACTATGATTTTGTGCCAAAACTTGTTCGACGTGTGTAATCTGATTCGGATTTTCTATGAAATGCCCTGAAATACGAGAATTTCATTGTTTTCTTTACGAAAAGCAAAAATTATGGGAAATTAAGGGAGCTCTGAATTTCATGATTTGTGATGTATGAACGATTATGGGTTTGCTTTCTTTCGGATTGGTTTGGTAGTTTTGCGCGGAATATCAATTTATGAGAAAATCAATGCTCAATAAGATATGAATGTATTGTAATTTGACACAATTCAGCTCAGTTATTGTAATTTATTGAATTTATTGTGCGGACTCATCGAATTTCCTTTTGTTTATTTATTAATGAATTAGAATCTAAGGCTTATGCGGCAAAGAATGTGAAATTTATTTTTAGGGAGCTTGATTGGTATACAAGAACCATATGAATAACTTAACTAGCTTGGCTTTCGTTGAGATTCATTGTTGTTCTGTGGTGATTTATCTGATGATTTAGAAACTTAAATGTGGGCACCTTGAATTTGTTAACCTTAATTTGTCCATATGAAAAACTATTGAGTTCAGGGAAATATAATCCGGTAATGAGGAAAATATAGGTGAAACTATTGGATAGCTGTTGATAGATTATTTTTGGTCTGATTGATTTTGTGTTTGGCTAGAAAGTAATCATGGTTGAGAAAACAAGATATAAAAATTCTTGATACACTGAGTATGGTGAAGTTTAATTGTTTTGATGTTTTTTGCAGTGACTACTTGTTCAAGCTTTTGCTAATTGGAGATTCTGGAGTTGGCAAATCGTGCCTTCTTCTAAGATTTGCTGTAAGATTACAGAATGCCAATCACTGAATATTCCCCCTCCTTCCATTTTTGTCCAATTTGCATTTGTTAACATTGCCCTCTGGTTTAAACTTCATTAGTATGCTTTTATAACTGCTCAGTAATTTCATTTTTGTCATGGTAAACTAATAACTGCTTTATTTCTTCTCTTTGTTAGGCTTTTAAGTTTTTGTGTTTTGGTTCTATACAAAAATTGGGCCATCGTTTTCAAATTGCCGGGATAAAGATAGCAAAATCTCTTATTCCCCAAAGGTTTACATTTTCTGTTAAAGAACAGATAACAAATATGATGGTTGTTGCATTTTTTTATTGCTTTCTATTTCTGCTGCTGCATAGAAGACAGAAACTAATGATGATGTGTGATTTAACTATTCTATGAATTGATCAATGAAAGTGTTATTCTTCTTTGCTCTATACCCATTTGATATTTTATGTTATTGAGTATAGCTAGTGAAGAACAAATATGTGTATTATTGTAAGTGTCTGATTTTATACAAGTCATATTATTTGCTGTGTGTTGGATGGTTTGCATTGTCTCCAAAATTATATGGACTGCCCTTAACTAAAGATTTTGTTCCTGAGCAATAGGATTGCTGTGTAGCTTAATTTCTTGAGTTTAATTCACATTTGTATATGGCTCTGTCTAATATTGTGGTTTGGTGGCTTTTAAATTACAACTACCATAGGATGAAAGCTCTAAATATCAAATGTCAATATAAAAATGTGTGGATCCCAAACACTTTTTTGGCTTTACTTTCATATCACAGCAGAAGCATCACAAGCCCAAACGAACCCAATATATACTAATGGTTTCTATCTTTTTACAGGATGATTCATACCTGGACAGTTACATTAGCACAATTGGGGTTGACTTTGTAAGCTTTGATGTGTTGTGATTCAATAAGCGTTATTTTGATTCCAATATTTCATTCTGATATTATTTTGATTTTTTCATTCATAGAAAATTCGCACAGTAGAGCAAGATGGGAAGACTGTAAAACTTCAAATTGTGAGGCTTTCTCTTCTTATTTGTTCTTTTAAGGCTTGTTCATGATTTAGTATATTACCTATGTGCGTGTGATCTATTTCTTTTTTTTTTTCCCTTTATTTTACTCTTCTACCATCTTGTTATGGATGAGTTTATAATTATTAATTACAATCATTTTGGTGCTTCAAATTTTCGTTGGGAGCTTTTTTGTCAATGTTTTGGTTGGTTTAGATCTCCCACTTTTTTTTTCAAATTTAACTTTTTTATGAATTTTCTTAATTTATCTTTGGTGTATATTCATGATTTTGTTTATTGACATTTTATGTTCCTCACTAGTGTTTCTATATGGCTAATATTTTATTTGCGTGGAACATGTAGTGGGACACTGCAGGACAAGAACGCTTCAGGACAATCACTAGCAGCTACTACCGTGGAGCACATGGCATTATAGTGAGTTTTCCTTCATTTTTGCTCTTGGCATTTTATTGCTTACAGTTATACCCTATGGTTGTGCATTTTGACTAGTTACATTGTACTCATGGCTTGTATGGCAGATAGTTTATGATGTCACAGACCAAGAGAGCTTCAACAACGTTAAGCAGTGGTTGAATGAAATTGATCGCTTTGCAAGTGAGAATGTAAACAAGCTTCTGGTTGGAAACAAGTCTGATCTCACCGATAAAAAAGTTGTTTCTTATGAAACAGCCAAGGTAAATCTATCCTCATCCTGCTATTTTTTTTTTTTTAAATTTTCTTTGACAAAAAACTATTGGAAATGGAATTGACCCAGTTGTGCCTTTTCCTTTGAAAGGCATTTGCTGATGAAATTGGAATCCCCTTCATGGAGACCAGTGCAAAGGATGCTACAAATGTGGAGCAGGCTTTTATGGCCATGACTGCTGACATTAAAAACAGGTACATCGGTAGTGTAATTCAATTATTGTTCGTAGCATGTTTAGTTTTATTCTCTTGTCTCAATGATTGAACTATATTTCTTCCTTGTAGGATGGCAAGCCAACCTGCAATGAACAATGCAAGGCCACCAACAGTTCAGATAAAAGGACAACCTGTGAATCAGAAGGCCGGCTGCTGCTCTACTTAGCTGTTTGTCTGATCCTTCATGGCATTTCATTTATTCATGGTTTAACATATTCTCAATTGCCTTGTAGGAACCAAAGAAAGACCGTTCCTACCCTTGAAAATGATGTAATTGTTTTGCTTTCCCAGTTGTTTTTGTAAGTTATATTGAAATTTCATTCTTTCCCTGTATATTAGTATTCCATGTCATGTACAAAGCGATGTGTTGCTTAATACTTAATAGTAGAAAATGCCATTCGATAGTCATTTTCCTCCTCTAGTTTTTGCATGTACCTCTTCCATGAAAGCTGCAGAAGTTGGGTCTAAACTGTTGGGGAAGAAATTTAAACTACATAACAGAAGTTAGGCAGAAAAATTGATACCCAACCCCCAACCACCCAATTTTCCTCTTCAATTCTAAAATATGAATGCTATGAGATGGACAGCTGAATTGTTCGAGTCCTGGAAGGGGGATTGATGTGCATAAATGTTACAAAAAGAAAGTCTGGCATGCGACAATTTTTGTGGGACCGTCTATCTAGGCTCCTTGTTTTTATTTATTTTCCCGCAAATTTTATTTGTAATGAAATAATGTTACATAAAATATCTTGAAAATTAAGAAAATTTATTGTCAATTTGATGAATGACAGATTTCACATCTTAACGAAATATTATCAATAAATGTTAAGTTTATGAAAATATATAAATTTACCGAAGTAGTTAATTATATAGAATTATCATTGAAAACAGTATCCTTAGGTTGTGGTTGCCCGAAACAAGCAAATGACTACAACATGTGCAAATTTCCATAAGAGGATTAGCGTCGTCATCTGAAACCTCTCCTGAACATATATCTTTAAATTTATTGATCAGTATAAACTTTAATAACTGTAATACTGCTTCGTTCGGAGAATTTTTTAAAAAACACTGTTCTTTAATGGCTAATCTATCGTCTGTTCTTCAATTGCAATTTTGGGATGGAGATCGTGGAAATGTCTCTGGTGGCGTTGAATTGGAGTTTGTTGGCACGTAAGATTCGGAGATACGTGTCTATTTACCTTTTCCATTAGTATTCAATCCTTGTAAAAACTGTTCGTGCTCCTCCTTTGTCCTTGGCTTTTGCTGGGTACCACAACATCATAAAAATTAAATTATATTAATTATTATGTAAACCATTAATAAATACGATTGAACAAGTATAGTCACCTAGGCTCAATAACTCATTAGTCTGTCTTTCATTAATGATTGAATTGCAGCGAATCAACTAAACCAAAATAAGATTGAATGTATGTTGTGCATGGCAAATTTAAAACTACGATTTTCTATACATATCCTGTTTTAATCCAAATGCAATCAAAACAAATGTACGGAAAAAAGAAAAGAAAAGAAGGAAAATCGATGTTGCATACGTTTTTCCCTCTCATTTTCCATTCTGCGTCTCTTGGTATAAATCTGCCCTTCCGATTCCGGGTGATAACTAATATGAAGTTGTTGGTAATGGGTTTCTGAACATTGAGACTGCAAATTTCCCATACTAACACTCCTTTTGGTGAATTGATGATCGAAAATATTCACACAAAAAGTTTGAAGCAGGCATTCTCTTTACTCGTTCCTGAGTCGTGTCCATTGAGGCCACAATTTGAGCACTTTTCCTTCTCCATCTGTGTCTTGTTTGCGTTTAGACAGAGAGAGGAGAATTTTACCTGACTCAATGGATTTTCCAACAGGTTTCTGTCTTCTGCTTATATAAATTCCTGTATTCCTTATTAATTTGAAATTATCAAATTTTTTCTTTCATGTTAAATCTTACAAAAACAGAAAAGTACAAGTAAAATCCAGCAGTTTTGGAAAATACTGAGAGAACTACTCAACTGAACTGAAACGTAATTGTTAGTGAATGATTCATAAACTGCAACAATCGAAGAAGAATGAAGACGAATTCAGAAGCTGTCTGGGTTAGAGAATGAGTTGGAAATTCTTTTATTTGTCTGTTAACAGATGTAATGGCAATTATTTGTCCTTAATTGAGGGCTTTTTAGTCATTTCATGGAGAATTTCAGGATTAAAAGGGGTTAATCTCTTGATGAAAAGAGCTTCTTCTAAAAACATCCCTTGATTAACGGTGAATTGTTTGGGCTCTGCAAGCTTATCCGTGGATATAAGTTTTATGTGAACCGAACCACATAAAATTGCTTGATTGTGTCCCTATTGTTCTTAGTTCTTACTTTTTCATTTTTCCTGCAATCTTTCTTTTCTGAATCGGATTTTTGATTGATTCATTCTCTGTTAAAAGTATTTTTTAATTCTAGAGAGGAGATTAAAAATGCTACAGTAATTAATAGAAAAGGATTTCCATGTGTACAATCATAGCTATCGAATAAGAAAATAGAAATCTCGGAAAATAAATAAGAGGAAACTACTGTAAAATTAAGCAATTGCAACTGCAACGTGGTTTTGACAAGAACTTAACTAAGTGCTCTTTATGAATGGATTGGCGTTGGTTTTATCCGAAATCAATAAATAATGACTCAAAAGCTTAACAAAACAATGGGAATGGGTAGCCTTAATTGAATAGTAATTTGATGTACCAATACATTAATGTCCGATAGTGGTTAGATGAGTCAATTTTTTTAATTTTTTTTTTTATAATTGAGGTTCGATTTAATTTACGTGTATCTTGATTAATTTTTGAAGGAGATTAGTGTAATATCTTATCATTATGATTCTTATTTAAATAATAAATATATCTAAAAAATCGAATCTAAGATCACAGGCTTGATTACTCTCAAATTCATTTCTGTCAAACGAATTATTTATGGGTGGGTTCTACTTTCGTTAATGCGAAACAAGTTATGCCAATTTAATAGACCATTCTCGGTAGCCATCAATGATAGTTTTCTTTCAAAGATTTCAATAATGCTAAACGGCCCGATTCAATCTTAACAAATTATTTACAGATACTTACACTTTGATAAAATAATTAGTAGAAAGACGACGCTTCCTTTTATTTCATACGAGTTTTTAAATTATGATCTATTAATAAAAGTAATTACACATAAAATTATAATCGGACATATAAATAAAATAATAAAATAAAAATATGTTAAAAGAGTTCCAATTTTATTTATAATATGTCATTATTTAATAATATTAACTTTAGGTTTATGTCTCATTATACTTCTTTTTATAAATAAAGAGAGAGCGAGAGAATTATAGTAAAAAAATATTTTTTTTTCTCTTTTTTCTTGTTAACACTTGAAAAAATTATTTTTTATTAAGTAAATTTATTTTATTAATGTTTGAAATTTTTTATTTTTTAATATTTTCACACACTCTAAATCTCAACCTAAAAATTGAAAATGAATTTATCTTTGAGATTAATGTGTAAAAGAATTTATTTTTTGATCTCTTATTTTTACAGTAAGATCCAAAATTAACTAGGCTATTTCACTGAGAACAAGATCATTTGAAATTATTTTTTTATTTTATAAAGAATAACATTAATAAAGTTCATCAAAAGACTAAAATTTTATAAAAGGTATTATGAGAAAAGGAATCAATAAGGTACAATTTAGTCTTAAAAAAATTATTATAAAATTTAACATTATATATCTATATCTATATCGATATCTATATAATAAATTTTGTTAAAGGGATAATAATTAAGGAGTTCATGTGAAATAAAAAAAATATTTTTAAATTTATTAATTTAAGAATTTTGTTAAAGGGATAATAATTAAGGAGTTCATGTGAAATAAAAAAAAATATTTTTAAATTTATTAATTTAAGGGGTGATGCTTAGAGTTGTCAAATGAGTTAGCCGTGTTTAACCCATTATTTAAATAAATTTAAAAAAAATAGATTTATTTAGTTTACAGATCGATTTGACTTAGTTTATATAATCTGTAGGTTAAATGAATTAATCCATTTAACCCGCAGATCGGTCTGTCTAATTTGCTTAATTAAAAAAAAATAAATCTATTTTTTTTAGTTGTTATATTTAGATGATGATTGATTATATTTGATTGTTAATAATGATATTGAATTTATTATTCATTAATATTGAATGATATTAGATTAATAAATTTTAAGATTTGAGATCATATATTTGGATTTATAATTATAAATAAAATTTTTATTTAACTTATTAAAATTTTTATATGTTAAATTATATTATAATTAATTTATGATGTATTTAAATTATAAATTTATTATTATTATTAACATATTGTATTTATTAATAATTAATATATTATATATATATATATTTTTTAATTTAAAATTTTAAAATCTGTTCATAAATTGACTCATTAATTCAAAAATCGAATTAAAATTAATAAAATATTAATTTATATAATAAATAAATTAACTCAAACTTAATTTATTTATAATTAACTTATAATAAACTAAATGAAACTGAACCGATCGATCTATTTAACAGACTTAACGATACTTCATCGGCCCTACAAATTCCACTCCTACTGAAACTGAGAGAAGAGATGTTATTAGGACTGGACTGAAAAATCGTAAATACCGGGTAGACCCCAGTTTTTCAATCTTTCACCAAGCGAGTTGAGTACGAAAGCTTCTCCGCCGATGAACTGGAGCTAGATAGGCTTAAAACTGGATAAACTTAATATATAATGTATATTAAAAAATAATAATGGATATATTTTTAAAATTCTTTGACAAAACGAATTCTTAATTTTATTGATAAAGTTGAAGCTCAATAGTTAAATCTCATTCTATTTCTCCTCCTGAGAACCAAAAATGTCTAAATATTCCTTGAATAAATTAAAAAATAAAAAATTTTCATTTTACTTGGACGGCTCCAAAGGATGATACATCTGCTCGTTGTGGAGATTGAGGAGGTCCGATTTTAAGCTCCAAATCTTTTTCCTTTGAAGTTTTCGGACCTGATGTTAACGTGATGTGTTGAGATGACTGCTGTGAACGGATGTCTGACATCTGGGGAACAAAATTTTGGAAGATTTCAGGCTCGTAAACATAATTTGACCTCGGATGATTCATTTCCTGAAGCAACGAAACATTTCTAGTTCCTGAAGAGTTCTGAACATTACAATAAAGGACTGAGAAAGTCTGTAAAAAATAGTATACAGCTATAAGCAAATTTCTATAGGTTATATATGGGACAACTAATTAATATATATTTTACTTTGCGAAGCTATTGATTCTTACCATGTATGAGATCCCGCCACAACTAGGCCTAGGAATTCCACTGCTTGCAGCCATTACTGGAATAAGAGGATCCAAGCAAAGATTTGGCAAACGATTCATTGTCTGAGTTAAGATGCTTCCCTATAACAAGAATGACAGAAATAATTGTTACTATAGGGATAGATATTCCTGGAGAGGAGACACTTGCAATAAGTAAGTAATTATAGCCTTTTAAAATTGTGTTCGTAATTCTTCGGTGTAGTAAATTAATCAAATGATATACATCCTTACTTGTGATGAAGTTGTGGCAGCAGTTTTCAGTACTGGAATGAGGCAATCTTGAGGAGGAGGAGGAGGAGATGGAGCCTGTAAACCCATCAACTCAAGACATAAAGTAAAAGACTATAATGCATGTTAATCATTCATTCAATTTCTATAGGTGTATGCAATTTGTAAAGAGAAAGAGATAGAGAGATCCCATACTGTTTGTTCTTTGAATGGCATGTCAAAGAGACTTGTTTTGCGATTCTTCTTATCACTGGAAGCTTGTCTGACAAAAAATTTTTGTGCATGGCTAGCAACTTGGGTTGGTGTCCTGGTGGGCACAAAATTCTTTGAAATTCCTTTCCAATCACCTTTTCCAAGCGTCTTCAAACCCGCTAAAAACTCTCGATGCTCATCCTCGGTCCAGGGCTTGCCTGATTAATTAAGTACTACCAATAAGTTAATTTAGTGCACGTATTAATGTCTATCACTAGCAAAAAAAAAAAAAAAAACTTTATAGAGTATTGAGATGATAATTTTTCTTGTAAAATTAAGAAAGTATTCAAATATAGACATAAAAGGAGATTGATCCCATCTGCTAAAAACATGTTGTGTATTGGATGGTGTATGAACGAGATAATACATCTATTCCATTTAAAACATTCTCATAATTTTAAGAAAATCTATAAAATAGACAATGATCAAATTCATCAAAATAAGCGGACAGATATACAAAATTGATTTTATAATGAATATGTATACCCTTTTTCCTTTCATGGGCAGCTTTATCTCGTTTCGAATGAACTGGTCCATCTGACAGATATCCCTCATCCACATGAGCATTATTCAACTCTGCAACTGCAATAGAATGTAAACTACCCACGCTAACACACTTTTTTATAGTCTGGTCCTGGATTTGGCCTGAAATATTGACACCAAACAACTTAAAGCAACCCTTCCCATTGCAACTTCTTGAGTTGTGACCACTGTATCCGCAATGAGAACACTTTCTGCTCGGTTCTTTCACCATGATCTCTTCCTAGGGTTTTCTTCTTGTATTATTGATATATAAATAGATAGACAGGTTTTGCTGTTTCTTGCTATATAGCCCAAGTAACTTTGGAAATAGTTTTATCCTTTTGGGTAATATAGAGTTGTTTCTGTTTTACCGTCTTATCTGCCCATTTGACAACTCCTAAGTTGAATTCACTTTGGAAAGCATTAAAGAGTTGGGATTTTATTTTTATTATGTATATGAGTATATCATCTTCTTTAAGGGTGGACCAACCAGCTACACATCCTCTGGTTCCATAATATTATAATATTATTGCTAATTTAATTTGGACAGGGAATCCATTCTAAATTTGATAAATTAATTAATAATTTATTTAGGATATTAAACAAGTAAGGATGAAGTTCATCCTTAACAAATCTTACTATTAATTCGAGACATTACTATAGACTACGAAACATAGAATTATATTTATATATATATACACACACAATATATACTAGCCAATAATGAACTTGAGATTTTAAGGCAGATAAGATTATTATTATTATTATTATTATTATTATTATTATTATTTAGATTTATATTTTATCACTCCCTATAATTATGCAAAATCTACCGTGTTACTTGGCTGTAAAGAAACACTCACTTCAAATCCATAAATTGAAGATGGATAAGAGTTTAGTAAGATTTTGCTCGATTAATTTAAAATAATATTTTTCGAAATTTCTTTTTCATATTACACAATTAGCTCTTGTATATATTGAAAATTGTAAGATAATTTGCCTTCCCTCTTTTATAAGGTTTCATTAAAAAAAAAAAAGAAAGAAAAATAAAGTATAAAATATTAACCATTTGAGATTAGACTGATTAGTACAAATTAAATTAATTAATCACGTTTCTATTTAATAAAATTTTGTAAAAATACTGATAGGGCTATATGACTTCTAAGTCCAGTAGAATAACATTTTAAAATATAAAATATCAATATAGAAATATAAATAATGTTATAATTATAAACTCTTTATACAAATAATGTTATAATTATAAAAATATAAAATTTTGTAAAGATAATGATAGAACTATATAACTCTAAGTCTTGTAGAATAATATTTTTAAATATAAAAATATGAAAAAGTGTTACAATTAAAATTTTTTTGTATAAACTATTTGATGTGATAGTATTGATTTCACTTAGTACGCATTATTTGATATTAATTTCATGATTTTTTTTAATTTTTATTAACCAATATTATCATGTTATATATATAAATCACATACAAAATATTTAGAAAATTAAATTTCCCATTTTGAGAACGTGTAAAAATCAATGAATAGTAGAAGAAGAAAGAATGTTTGACACAAGTATTTAGGTAATGAAATATTGTATATTAATTTCTTAAATTTTATTTCTCAAAAACACACAACATTTTTCAATCATTTTAAATTAAACATTAATTTTTTAATAATTAATCATTCATTGTTCAAATCTCTATTTTAGTGTAGCATCAATTGCTTTTTTCCTCTTGAAAACAATATTTAATATTGCTCACATTTCCAAATATATTATAATAAAAAATTATTAATACTAAAAAAAATAAAATAATAATAATAATAATAATAATAATAATAATAATAATTTTTCCTAGTTAGTATTTATATTTTTTAACATATTATATAAATAACAAAAACTCTAATACTTTGGAATAAGAGTTTTATTTAAAATAATAATTTTGTAAACTGATAAAATTATTAAATTTTTTTTAATATATACAGCGAGTAAGGTAAGGTGTACGCTCAAGCTTGTGTCATCGTTATCCATTGCCGTGTGGAAAAGGATAAATTTCAGTTAGTACTCCTATTCAACCCTGTGACACCTAATGTTTGACTTTTATTATCTAAAATAAATTAATAACAATTTAAGCACCCCTTTCAGTAACGTCGTTAATTAAAATGGATAGTATAAGGGTAATTTTGTCATTTATTAATTTAAAGGCTAAAAATTTAGAAAAATTTACGAAAATAATCATTTTTTTAATTATTTTATAAAAATAATCAACTTTTGAATAAAAATAAAGGGGAATGACAAATTCACCCTAATATTTTCTGCAAAATATGTTTTTCCCCCTTTACAGAAAAAAATCTGGATCGTTCATTTTTTAAATTAAATGATTGAGATTGATTTACAAAAATAAGAGGGAGAAAATATATTTTACAGAAATATTAAGGGAGAATTTGTCGTTCCCCTAAAAATAAAATGGTCTAAAAAATATATTTTTAATCAATTTTTGAACACGTAAATATATCATGTTCCTTTCGAATACGATAAAAAATCAATTTTTAAATAAAAATAAAATCGTTTAAAAAATATATTTTTAATTTAATTAATTAATATTTTTTAAATATGATTATTTTTATAAAATAATTAAAAAAATAATCATTTTCATGAATTTCTCAAAAATTTATGGACATAACTTTTTGAAAAAATTGAAAAAACTACAAACTCATTGGAAAATTGAATACCTATTTATTTAAAAATAATATCAAACACATTCTTATTATTTCTTATTTTAAAAAAATTGCATTTAGCACAAACAACTTAAAGTATTTTTTTTTTATTTTTTAAAATATTATTTGTTTATAAATCTTAATTTTTTTAAAAATATTACTAAATAGACTGTAACGTTTTTTTAAGGTGATAACCCTATTATTATCAATAATAATTAAATTATATATAAGTGTGTTGTTGGATATCAAGAATAATTTTTATATATGGTAACTAAACAAATGAAGTAGTTTTTGAGGTATATTTATAAAAATAAATAAATTATATCTTTAATAAAATAATTCTTTACACTTTGTTAACTTTTTAATTGTTAAAACTTTTAATAAACACAAATTATATCTTTAATAAAATGATGCTTATTGTTGTAATTTTAATTGTTAAAATAATGTTTTTAGTAAATTGACACCTTTGCTCTCATAATTAAAATATTGTTCTTTATTTTAACTTAAGAGTAAAATATTTTACGTATTTTTTATAAGTGATGTAAAAATATTTCGTGTGATTGTCATGTAATCTTACGTATTATTTTAAGTGATTTAAAATAATAATTAATTTATATGATGAGATTATAGTAATATTAAATTTTTAAATAATTTAAAATATTATAAAAAAATTAAAAATGTTTAATATTAGTCGAGTGAATATTCTTAAAATCAATGGGCATGTGAATTAGTATTTTTAATTTATTTTAAAATAGTAAAATAATTATTTAATAAATCATTTTAAAAGAAAAAGGGTAAAATAGACTTTTTATTTTGAGTGACGTAGTTCTCAGTCACCTCACTCCCATTTTAGCCAACAGCAATGAGAGAATAGTGTACTAAAGTGATTAATTTAAAAATAAATGGATAATCCTGAAAGAATTTCAGGGCAAAACATGGTGATTACCTGATTGAAATTCTCCCCTTCGTGAAACCCACCTTAGTTGCCCGCAGAGTATCGAAGCTTCTATGTGTTTCTACGTGATCTCAAAATTATGGGGCCCAACCAACCAACCAACCAACCAACCAAGGCCTTGATAAATGTGTTATCACTGCCCGCTGTTAAAAAACGGATGCTATTTCCTTAAGAAACTTCTGGTTTTCAAACGCATTCAATCCTCTTCGTCGCCATCCTTACGACGCTTTTTTTTTTTTTTTTTATAAAATTTAGGGTTTCGAAATCTAAAAGGTTCGTGTTGTTTGTTCACCAGGTTCCTTCGTTAATTTCTTAATTCATTTAGTTGCTAAAGTTTTGTGTACTTCAGGAATTGTTGCGAGGCTTTGGTAATTAAGTTTTACTATTGTTGTTGTTTCGTTATTTGTTTTTCTGAATTTCTGGTGCAGGTGTTTTGAGCTTGATTCGCTGAAAGAGCTATGAAATCTTACTTCGGAGTGGTGTAGTAACAATGCCGGGCATTCCTCTAGTAGCCCGTGAAACTTCCTCGTATGTTCTCAGCAAAACTGTGCTTCTTGTTACTTGTGTATAAATTGAAAACATGCTTACATATGTAATGCGTTTGCTGCTTTTCCGGTTGACTTAGCAATGAATAATGCCTTTTTGATTATTAAGTGAATTATATTTTGTTAAATTCTTATTGTTGTGGTTGCCTCGATACTTAATGATAAAGATGAAGTTTCCTGGCTTAATTAGCTGGAAAAATGGAAAATCTATTCGAGCAATGGTAATATTATGTCCTCCTCTGAAAGCTGTTATGATAAGACATTGTCAGGTACTTAGCTGACGTTGTTAGTATCCATGGGGCTTCGGTGACATTGATGTTTTGAATCCATTCCTTAGGTCTCTTTGGAGTATCATTTTCCAAAATTCGTTTTGTACCATTTTAGTGAATGAAAAAGAGATTGAATGGTTGTATTTTTATGATCCAAACGTGTTTTGGGTAGTGCATTTGGAAAATAATTTTTTTCAGAATGACAAATAATGAAACCACCTCTGGTACTTGTGTATTGTTAAGTGATTGGAGAAATAAGACAAGTTTTTGTAATTTTTAAGTCTTGTTTTCACAAACATAGGGACCAAAATTTAGTTATTTTTGGGTCTAACCTACATCTTGAAAAATGTATTTGTTTTCCAATAAATTAATCAGCATTTATTCTACCTGTGCAGGATTTGAAAAAACAAAAGCTGGTTTTGGAAAATGATGAAGAATTCTTTCTCTTTTTGCAAAATATTTTTGATATGATTATTAGACATTAAAACCATCTTTTAAGAAGCACCATCCTTGATTGTTAGACATTAAAACCAACTTTTAGGAAGCCACATCCTTGTGTAGCTTCTTTATATTCATGATGGTTTACTGGTATGATATTTTACACGCATAGACACACACATTCACTTTTAGAACAATTATGGGAACTGTCATTGAATATGATGAAAGGCTTGCACGTAGGAAGTACTTTGAATACTCCCCTGTCACTATATATAATACTTTCATTGGATAGTGCGTGATAGGAGTTTAGGCAATATGAGAATCTCCAATTGTATTTGGGGTAATGATTAGCATTTCTTGTTTGCTATTGTAGGTACTCCAGAAGCACAGATCAAATGTGCCGTGAAGATTCTCGTGTGCATTTATCTGCAGAAGAGGAACTTGCTGCTGAAGAGAGTCTCTCAATATATTGTAAACCTGTAGAACTTTACAACATTCTTCAACGACGTGCTATAAGAAATGTATGTATTGAATTGCTCATTAATCATGCATTTTGTTGTGTCTTGTTTTGTTTGTTTCTCTGTGAAGATATGGTATTTGTGCTTCAAAAAATTCAACACTTGGGAAGTGGTGGATTTGTATTAGAATACTGCTATGAACTATCTTTTTTTTCTTTCCATGGAAGAAATTCTAGATTGTATGAACAAAATGAATGTAGCAATGGACAGTTCATGATGAAGCTGTACTAGTTTTGAACTTTGCAAATGCTGTCTATTACCTATTAGGTTCAAGTCCCAATGCAAATATAATAGATTCCACCATTATTCATTTCATGTTTCTGACTGAGCATATTTATCTGATGTAGCCATCTTTTCTTCAAAGAAGTTTGAGGTACCAAATACAGGAGAAGTGCAAAAGGAGGTACTATTTGTGAATGCCATTGGGCAGATTGAAGTTTTTTTATGATTTTTTTTTCTTTGGTTGAGTATTAAGCATACAACTGCATTTTGAGTTGCTAACTTGCATACGTTGTTGGTTGTATATGTAGATTACAAATTACAATATCCTTGTCAGGAGCTGTAAATGAAGGCTTACAAGCTAAATTACCATTTCCTTTGTACATTTTATTGGGAAGATTAGTATCTGATGCTGCAGTTGCTGAGGTAGGAAAGCGTCTGCCGTTGATAAATTAATCTATGTGTATATACAGTTACATAAATGCTTGATCATTTACTCAAAAATTTTCATGTTTAGACTATATTTTTCATATTTAGACTACTTTTATTCCTACTTGTGATGTCCTTGAAGGCTGTATTCCACAATTTATTTTACTTCAATTATAATATGGTTCTCTAATATATATTTATTTATGTATGAAAATGAAGTATTCTGCAGTATATCGCTTCAATCGAGCTTGTATCTTGACCAATTTCACTGGAGTTGAGGGGAGCACTCAGGTTCAAGCCAATTTTATTCTCCCTGAGATTAATAAGCTGGCACTGAAAGCTAAATCTGGCTCACTTGCTATCTTGCTTGTCAACTTTGGTATTCTTTTTGCATATAGCTTCCCCATGTATATTTATATTGATTAACCAGTATTTATGCATGAATTTCGTTCCAAACTTCTTCCAATCGTTTTATATTTCTGCAGCTGGAAACCAAAATTCTTTACGTGGAACTGATGTAACTAAGGCTCGTTTGGGTATGACATCAATTCCATGTGAGACATACTTCTGTTGCTTAACTTCCTTTCAGATATGACATGCCTTTTTTTTCCCCTTTCCCTGTCAGTGCCATTGAAATGCTGAAAAATTTAGGTATCCATGGGTCTGGCATAGGTTAATTTCTTTATGTGCTGTGTGGTTAATTTTATATTATGTGATAAGGGCTTTGTAATTGGTGGAAAATATTGTCTCCAATCTTTTATGAATGGTTTTGCAGTCATTGTTGCCAACAGAATCATCTGGGTGATCCTGTAATTTTTTTTCCTTCCAAGAAACTAAAGTCATCTGGATGTTCCTTTAAATTTGAAAATGCTAAGTCATTAATCTATTAGTATATGCATCCTTTATGATAATTTGGAATTTCTTTTGGTAAGACTTAAGAGAAATAACCTAAACTGAAGAAACACAGTGATGAAGTGTCACAACCCTTTAATTTCCCAAACAAATAAGCTAACTAATGAAGGTGGCATCAGTGTGACTTGAAGAGAATTCTCTACTCTAATTTTTGCCTGAGGGATATGGATCATATTAGTATATTAGTGTCTAGAACCTGTTAAATAATAATATTCTCTAATTCTTAATTCGTATCCAGATCCTCCAATGAAGTTTTATGCTCCAGAGTGACTCTGGGAAGAATTAGAATCATTTTCAATCATATGCAGCTTCCTTTTTCTTTCTGCTAAGCTTGAACAAATCTATCATTTAATTCTCTGCATTCTGCCGTGGGAAAAGTTTGTGTCCTAGGTGAGAGGTAGTAGCTTTAAGAGGTTTTCTTTGGATCATGAAATTTATTTTATCAAAGCCTCCCAGAGAATTTTTTTGGTGAGGGATTGGAAAAGGAGTTGGGAGATATGTTGCCTACAATTTTCCTTTATGAAACTTGACCTTCAAATGGCTTGTGAATCATACATGATTAACTTAATAAAGGATCTAGTCACATTCTTAAAATTAGATATTATTTTCTTTGCCCTTGGATAGCTGTCTCTTGCAAGATGCATGAAGACACTGTACTGTTATTTTTGGTGACCAATGGCAATGCTTTCAGTATCTGGGAAATCTGTGCCTTTTGGGGAATTAATTGCTTTATGTGTGAAGGGCTAAGTCAATTGATCTTTATTTTTTAGTGATCATTGCAAGAACTGTATAATTCAATAAGATGGTTGATTTTTTTTTTTTTGACCTTTTGTTTTTGAAAGCTGTAAACTGAAATATGTAGGACCCTACATGTACACACATTTTTTTCCTACTCATGAATGTGGGATTAAGTACACGAGGGACTTTATTGGATGGTTAGTATATATACTGAATTGTGATGTAAACCAATATAAATCCTTCATAACCCTTGGACAACCAAGTGAAGCAACATTTTGTCAACATTTTTAACCTTGGGAATTCCTTCTCCAATATATATCAATTCAATTCTACTTTACAGCAAATGATGGAGGATATTGCCTTTTGGGCAAGATACCACTGGAATCACTCTCTATATCATGGGAGAAGTCCCCAAATTTGAGTGTGGGGCAAAGAGCTGAGTTGACATATCCTGTTGAAATGCAATCTTGCTTCTTGAAGGTATATGAGCT
>JAVXUL010000021.1:6324391-6340188 GCA_035590515.1 Trichilia minutiflora | reverse complement strand
AATTGATGGAAAAGAAGACGCCACACTCAAGAAAGAGATTCTTGAATGATAAGTCAAATTGTGAACGCCACAAGAACAAATTTTTGATAAGTTCTAAATAAGTTCTCAAAAGAACTGAGAGAAAACTCTCAATTTATTATCAAAATTACTATTTATATCACTATTCACTCCTAACAAAATATGTCTTTATATAGGCAACAAATATAATCCTAGTTAAACAAGAAAACTAGAAACTTAATTAAACAAGAAATCTTAACTAAATAAGAAAATAATATTCCTAATTAAATAAGGAAACTAAAAATCTAATTAAACAAGAAATCTTAACTAAATAAGAAAATAATATTTCTAATTAAATAAAAAATTAATTTTATGAAACTTTCTTATTTTAATGTGCTGCCTAAATTCTCATCAATTTGAGAACTCCTTATAGCCCTAGGAAGTTAAGATGTTGACTTCACAATATGATTCCTTATGATCTTAGGAAATTAAAGATATTAGTTTCATTATAAAATAGGGATTTTGATATAGCTCTAAGAGCCCGAAGAGAAGAGAAGAGAAGAGTAGAAGAGAGAAGAAATGCTAGAGAGAAAAACATTTGTAGGTTTACGAGCCAAATTCTTTATGATCTTTTTATTGAGATAATTAAAAAGGTCGAAGGTTGATATTTTCATAAACATTATATTATAGTGTTTTGTGTGAATTTTGGACTATTTTTATTACATATTATTTATAATAGCAAAAAATTTGATAGTACTGATTAATTAGAGACTTCATATATGGTAAGAGTGCTATTATGATTAAAGATTTTGTAATACTAGGTTTATAGAAAAAGGAAGGATCGAGATAACTTGTTTTAAAATAAGGATATAACTTATAATTGATTTAAAATAATAATTAATTTATAAGACATATTATAATAATAATTAATTTTATATTATTTTAAAAATAAATATTAAAATCTAAATTAAAATATCTAACATTATTTAAGTGAATATTCTTAAAATAAATGGGCATCGGAATTAGTATTTTTAGACTGTTTTAAAATAGTAAATAAAAGTTTCATAAATCTTTTCAAACCAAAAAAGGGTAACATAGACTTTTCATTGTAAGTGAGGTTGATCTCGCTGGCAATGAGTGAAAAGTGTACTGAAGTGATTAATTTTAAAAATAAATGGATACTCGTGAAAATTACTTATCCAAAAGAATTTAAGTGCAAAACATCGCGGTTACCTGATTGAAATTCTCCACTTCGTGAAAACCCCTTCGCTCGCCCGCAGAGTATCGAAGCTCCTACGTCTTTTTAACTAGAGCTCTAAGGCACGGAACCCAATAAAACCAACCAACCAAGTCTCGATAAATGTGTTAATCCCCTCTCGCTCTTGAAAAACGGCTGCGATTTGCTCAAGAAACTTCCGGTTTTTAAAACATTCAATCTTCTCACTCTCCCTCCTTACGATTTAAATTTAGGGTTTCGAAATCTACAACGTTCGTTGTTTGTTCATCAGGTTCCTTCGTTAATTCTTAATTCATTTAGTCCTTAATGTTTTGTGTGCTTCAGGAATTGTTGCGAGGCCTGGTAATTAAGTTTTATTATTGTTGCTGTTGCTTTAATTTTTTTTCTAAATTTCTGGTGTAGATGTTTTGAGTTTGGTTTGCTGAAAGAGCTATGGAATCTTACTTCGGAGTGGTGTAGTAAGAATGCCGGGCATTCCTCTAGTGGCCCGTGAAACTTCGTCGTATGTTCTCAACAAAACTACGCTTCTTGTCACCTATGTGTAAATTGAAAACATGCTTAAATATGCAATGAGTTTGTAGCTTTTGCGATTGACTAAGCAAGGGCTAATGCCTTTTTGTTTATTAAATGCATTTTTAATTTTTTTTTTTTATTGTTATGATTGCTTGATACTTGATGATACAGATGAAGCTTCTTGGCTTAATTAATTTTTGGAAAAATGGAAAACCTGTTCGAGCAATGGTAACTTTATCTCCTCCTCTGAAAGCTGTTATGATAAGACATTGTTGGGTAGTCAGCAGACGTTTTTAATACCCATGCAGCTTGGGTGACATTGAGGTTTTGAATCCATCCTTAGGGTCTCTTTGGAGTATCATTTTTCGAAATTGGTTTTGTACCATTTTACTGAATGAGAAAGAGATGGAATGGTTGCATTTTTATGATCCAAATGTGTTTTGGATAGTGCATTTGGAAACTAATTTTTTCAGAATGAAAAATAATGAGAGCATCTATGGTACTTGTGTCTTGTCAAGTTGACTGGAGAAATAGGACGAGTTTGTGTAATTTTTAAATCTTGTTTTCTTAAACATAGAGACCAAATTTTAGTTATCTTTGAGTTTAACCTACATTTTGAAGAATGAATTTTTTTTCAATAAATTAATGAGCAATTATTCTATCCATACAGGGTTTGAAAAAAACAAAAGCTAGTTTTCAAAATGTTGAAGTATTCTTTCTTCTTTTGCAAAATCATTTTTGATATGATTACTAGACATTAAAACCAACTTTTGTGAATTTGAGTCCTTGATTATTAGATGTTAAAACCAACTTTTAAGAAGATGCGTCCTTGTGTAGTTTCTCTATTTCCATGATGGTTTGCTGGTATGATATTTTACACACACACACACACACACACATTCATTTTTAGAAACAATTGTGGGAAACTGTCATTGAATTTTATGAAGGGCTTGAACATAGGAAGTACTTTGAGTATTCCTCAGTAATTATATGTAATACTTTCATTGGATATTGTATGATGGGAGTTTAGGCTATGCGAGAATCTCAAATTTTATTTGGGGTCATGATTAGCATTTGCTGTTTGCTATTGTAGGTACTCCAGAAGCACAGATCAAATGTGCCGTGAAGATTCTCGTGTGCATTTATCCGCAGAAGAGGAACTGGCTGCTGAAGAGAGTCTCTCAATATATTGCAAACCCGTTGAACTTTACAACATTCTTCAACGACGTGCTATAAGAAATGTATGTATTGAATTGCTCAATAATCACACATTTTGTTGTGTCTTGTTTTGTTTGTTTCTCTGTGAAGATATGGTATTGTGTGTTTCAAAAAATACAACACTTGGGAAGTGGGTGGATTTATATTAGAACACTGCTATGAACCATCTTTTTTTTTCTCTTTTTTTGGAAGAAATTCTTGATTGCATGAACAAAATGAAGTAGCAATGGATGGTTAATGATGAAATTGTACTCATTTTGACTTTGAAAATACCATAGGTGTCTATTACAAATTGGGTTCAAGTTTCAACGCTTATGTAATAGATTCCACCGTTATTTGTTTCATGTTTCTGACCGACCATATTTGCTTGATGTAGCCGTGTTTTCTTCAAAGATGTTTGAGCTACCAAATCCAGGAAAAGTGCAAAAGGAGGTACTAGCTGTGAATGTGATTGATCAGATTGAAGTTATTTATGATGTTTTTTTTCTTTGGTTGGTATCAAGTGTACAAATGCGTTTTGAGGTGCTAACTTTCATACGTTGTTGGTTGTATATGTAGAATACAAATTACAATATCCTTGTCGGGAGCTGTAAATGAAGGTTTACAAGTTCGATTACCATTTCCTTTGTACATTTTGTTGGGAAGATTAGTATCTGATGCTGCCGTTGATGAGGTAGGAAAGCATCTGCTGATTGATATATTGATCATTGTGTATATACGAGTTACATAAATATTTGATCATTTGCTAGAAAATTTTCATGTTTAGTTATATTTTTCCTACTTTTGATGTCGTTGGAGGCTGTATTCCACACTTTATTATACTTCCAATTGTAATATGGTTCTCTAATATTTGTTTATTTATGTTTGAAAATGAAGTATTCTGCAGTATATCGCTTCAGTCGAGCTTGTATCTTGACCAATTTCACTGAAGTTGAGGGGAGCACTCAGGTTCAAGCAAATTTTATTCTCCCTGAGATTAATAAGCTGTCTTTGAAGGCTAAGTCTGGCTCACTTGCGATTTTGCTTGTCAACTTTGGTATTCTTTTTGCATATAGCTTCCCTGTGTATATTTATATTGATGAGCCAGTATTTATGTATGAATTTCATTCTGAAATTCTTCCAATTGCTTTTTGTTACTGCAGCTGGAAACCCAAATTCTTTACATGGAACTGATTTAACCAAGGCTCGTTTGGGTATGACCTCAATTCCATGTGAGACCTACTTCTATTGCTTAGCTTGCTTTGAGATATGACATGCCTTTTTCTCGCCCATCCTTGTCAGTGTCACTGAAATGCTGAAAAAAATTTAGGTATCCATGTTTCTGGCATAGGTTAATTTCTTTATATGCTGTGTGGTTAATTTTATATTATGTGATAACGGCTTTGTTATTGGTGGAAAATACTTTTCTCCAATATTTTAGGAATGATTTTGGAGTCGTTGTTGCCAAGTGAATCATCTGGATGATCCTTTAATTTTGTTTTTCTTCCAAGAAACTAAAATCGACTAGGTGTTTCTTTAAATTTGAAATGCTAAGTCATTGATCTATTAGTACATGACTCCTTTATCATAATTTGGATTTTCTTTTGGTAAGACTTAAGAGAAGTAACCTAAACTAAACTAAATAAATCTATTAGTACCCTTTTATTTTCCCAAACAGATAACCTAACTAATGAAGGTAGCATCAGTGTGACTCAGAGATTTATCTACCCTATTTGTTCCCTCAGGGATATGGATCATGTTAGTTTATTAGTGTCTAGAACCTGCCAAATAATAATATTCTCTAATTCTTAATTTGTGTCCAGATCCTTCATGAAGTTTTATCCTTCCCAGAGTGCCTCTGGGAAGAATTAAAATAATTTTCAATCATATGCGGCTGCCTTTTCCTTTCTGCTAAGCTTGGACAATTCTATGAGTTAATTCTCTGTATTCTGCCATTGGCAAAGCTTGTGTCCTAGGTGAGAGGTTGTAGCTTTAAGTGGTTGGCTTTAGATCACGAAATTTATTTTAGCATACCCTCCCAAAGAATTTTTTTGGTGGTTGATTGGAAAAGGGGTTGGGAGACATTCTGCGTACAATTTTCCTTAATGAAACTCGACTTTCAAATGGCTTGTGAATCATATATGGTTAATTTAAGAAAGGATCTAGTCACATTCTTAAAATTAGATATTATTTTCTTTCCCCTTGGATGGCTGTGTCTTGCAAGATGCATGAAGACACCGTATTATTAATTTTGGTTAGCAATGGGAATGCTTTCAGGTAGCTTCAAAATCTGTGCCTTTTTGGAATTACTTGCTGTATATGTGAAGGGCTAAGTCAATTGATCTTTATTTTTCATGATCATTGCAAGAACTGTATAATTCAATAAGATGGATGTACTTAGCTTTTTCGACATTTTGTTTTTGGGAGCTGTGCTGTAGTACTAAACTGAAATATATAGGACCCTACATGTACGTGCATTTTTTCCCAACTCATGAGTGTGGGATTGAGTACATGTGGGAGGTTATTGGATTGTTATTATCTATACTAGATTATGATGTATACCACTATAAATCCTTCATAACCCTTGGACTACTAAGTGAAGCAAAATTTTGTCAAACTTTTTAACCTTGGGAATTCGGTCTCCAATATAAATTCAATTCAATTTTACTTTACAGCAAATGATGGAGGATATTGCCTTTTGGGCAAGATACCACTGGAATCACTCTCTATGTCATGGGAGAAGTCACCGAATTTGAGTATAGGGCAAAGAGCTGAGTTGACATATCCTGTTGACATGCAATCTTGCTTCTTGAAGGTATAACACGAGCTTCTTTCAAAATTTCTCTTCTTTGATTTTGTTCAATCTTAACATACTTAGTTTATTGCATGAGAAAACTGCTTTGAAAATGTCATAATTCTGAATTTTTCACTTCACGTTCTTTGATACGATGAATTTTCTGTATACAACTTTTAGGCATGCTCACCTCTGTGATTCTGAGATACTAATTTTTTAATAGAAAAATTTGCAAACGTGAATATATATATAATCAATGTGTGTTAGACAAAGTAAGTTTATATATATATATATATATAAACTTTGTCTAAAACACATTGATTCTAAATTTGAAAATGGAATACATTGACCTTTAATGTTCAACTTGTTGACAGCAGGTTTGTAAATTAAATCATATTCATATTTTCTGAGGTAAGGGTTATTAACTTAAGTGAAATTTGTAAGCATATTAAATGTTACATTATGCATGCTTCATGTTATTTATTTTGTCATCAATGCAATATGCTTAGAGTGAATGGTTATAACTTACCTTTAACTCATTTGATGCTGTGTGATGTGTATTCAATAACTTCTTGAGTACTGCTGTTATTAAAGATTTTAAGGATTCTTCTTTCTTCTTCATTCATCTAAATTGGGCAGGAGTTCTGTATTAACTGTCATATCTGGTATTGTTTCTTTGTCCTGAACTTTCCAAGGCGAATAGATCCTATACCTTTGCTCTGAACAGCTGACTAGTTTCAATTGTGTAGTTTTTTTTTTTTTAGATCTTTAGAGGCTTTTCTGTTGGATTTCTTATTTGCATCTTTGTACATCCTATTTAGTATATGAATTTTGGTTTCCTATTGAAAAAAACTTATGGAGTGCTATGGTTTCAAGTTCTCAGTTCTTTGTTTCTATCATGGTGTTTCTTTTTCTATGAAAACAGTGTTGTAATTTAGTGCAAGGACATTATTTCTTTTCCTTTCCTTTCCTCTTTTATTTCCAATAAATTCTTCTAGAAAATGCTTGTAAAAATACTTGAAGCACACTGGAGAAGTCCCAAGAGGCAACAGAAGGAAGGAAAAAAAAGAAGCTAATTACTAAATTGTACATATAGTGATCTTGGAAGAGAAATAGTAGTCAAGAGGAATATATAGCTACAAAAATGATGGTTTCGTGGAGGCTAGCTTAAATTTTGTGTACTTGAAGCTCTATGAATTAGAAGCCACATGTGATTTGACTCTGATTCAACCTTTTCAGATCTTTATGACAAATAATGAGATAACAATGGTCAGGACTAGATATTTGTTTGTATTGTAATTATCTGATTAGAAAAAGGGAACTATCATCTTTTATTGGAAACTTGAATTGTGAGAAAAGGTTTATTTACATAGTTTGCTGTTTCGTACTTCAGGATTTATAGCTTTTTTACTCTGAGTTAGCTTCAAATTGTGTCTTATATTGTTTGTGTTTCATGTCACAGTTGAGTTGTATGAACAAGGACAAATGTGTCTCAATTCAGATGCCCTTCACTACGGAAACTTTGGTTTGTTCTGCTCTCATGCTTTTATGTTTATCAGGAAAAATGTAACTGATTTTGTTAATCATACTTCTGATTGTTTCTCCTCATTTTCAATTTTTTGGGTTTCCAAAGGTTTCGACACAGCAGGTGCACATTACTATTTCTGCAGAAGAAATTGGGGCTAAGGACAAATCTCCTTACAATTCATACACTTGTAGTGATATTTCTTCTTCATCATTGTCTCGTATTATTCGGTAATGTATTTTATGACTTAAATCCAATGCTTTCTTCATTCTGCCGTTGTAATGATCATCTTTCCATTCTTTGCAGCTGTATAGCTTGATTGTTTTTTATGTTGACCTTAATTTTAATTCATGTTTTTCATTTGCATGATTTGTATTTTTTGTTTGTGTATTTGATTGACTGTGTTCAACTTTCTTTCTCTTTGTGTCTCTATTGAATGTATGGTTATCATTAGTTTGAACTCCTAGCAATCTAAAAAATGGTCTTCATGTGAGTTTACAGTTAAGCTTCTGATTCTTAAACCCAAACTGATTACAACTCTCTTTCTGGTGGGCCATGAGAAGCCAGTGATTCGGTTGGCTATTCTTATTGTCTGACGCTTCAATGTTTTTCCTGCTGGATTAATAAAAGTGAAATGGGTTTACATTAAAAATATTTACTGCTTGTATTTTTACATTTTTAGGTTGAGAGCTGGAAATGTTGTCTTCAACTATAGATATTACAACAACAAATTGCAGAGAACTGAAGGTGTGTAGATTTTTGCTTAGATTTTGTTTTGCCTGTTTTATTTATCGGTCTAATCTCTTCATCTTCATTTCTTTTAATATTTTTATTTTTATTTATTTTCTAATCTGATTTGATTTTGAATATTAAATTGCATCTATGTGATAGTAGTAGTTCATTTTTTTTTTCTAAAAGATATTCAGGCCTGTTGGTGCCCACGCCTTGATTATTGCTTTATAACTGCACTTAGGCATCTGATTATTGCTTTCACATGTGTTGCATGAGACACAACTGTGCAATGGAGCATAGCAGAAATTTTCTTTTTTCTTTTGTTTTCTCAATGTTGGAATACTTGGTCGAGCTGGATTCACATTAATCTACAGTAAATATTTGTGTTTCAAACTGTCTAGTTCTTGTTTAGTGAATGTGATAGATTGTGGCACCTGTTAGTTACTGATTTGTGTCCAGTCCTAACAAACTCCAAAACTTCATCTGTAATTTATTTCCTTCCTAATTAATGAATATTTATGAATTTCTTATTAGTGATGAACCTGATTAATCCTTTGATTTGCAGTTACTGAAGACTTCACTTGTCCATTTTGTTTGGTGAAATGTGCAAGCTTTAAGGTTTAACCTTTGCCTGAACAACTTTAAGTCAATTTTGGTTAAATATAATTGACATTATCATAGCTAAACCTGTGCTTGATTAACTTTTACAAGTTTTTGTAGGGTCTGAGATACCACCTCCCTTCATCGCATGATCTATTCAACTTTGAATTTTGGGTTGGTAAACCTCATGAATCTGCAGATTGATTTTGATTATATTGATTATTTGAATTGTAACTACTAACTTGACGAATATTTTGTAGGTAACTGAAGAATACCAGACCGTAAATGTCTCTGTGAAAACTGATATTGGGAGATCTGAGGTCAGTACCTGTTTTCCCCGGAAAGTATGTGGTAATTTATTAATGCTCAGTTGCAATTATTTCTGTAGAAATTAAAGGAGCTTGTGGTCTCAAAGTTGCATGAGGATTTGATATAGTATTTTGGTCCAGTTTTATTGCTGTTATATTTTGTGTCTTACTTTTTTATGCTTATTGATATGTTGTTTATATCTCTTTTCTTATTTAACTTGTTATTAGATTATGTTTGAGTAGCTGCTAGTAATAATATTACAGTATATCCTGGCCTGCCGTAAAGCTTACTTACTCTACAATTTACTTGAAGTTTAGAATTAGTCTGTAATTAAACTATTCTATGATTAAACTCAAGCTTACTGAAGTTTTAATTATGCGTCAATTTGTTACATTCAGGTTGTTGCAGATGGTGCTGATCCTAAGCAGCAAACATTCTTCTTCTGGTAAATAATCTAATCTACCCTTCTTTTGTAGTTTGTTTCTTTGAAGTTATATTGGCATTATGTGGTTCTTATTTGTAATATGAATGTCATGAACTGAAAACGGATGAGCTCATTTTTTCTTTACAGCTCAAAGCAGCGTAGGCACAGGAGATTGAAGAACCGAGTCCAACACTCAAAGCATGTACAACCCCTTGTAATAGAGTCAAACTTGCCTCCAGGAGTCTGTCAGCTTCTTGAAAAGGCTGATGGTGCGTATTTTATATTTCAGTATCTGTGTTATGATGGATATTAACTTTCTAATAAAGTGCATTGGTTCATGCACTGCTTCTAGAATTGCATTTTTGTTTATTTTCTTGGTTTATGTGGATTTTGTATGGAAACCAGAAAAAGTGACAAGTAACTCGTCTAAAGAATAAGTGGAAATGGAGCAAAAGTGGTGGAAAGCATGCAAGAGTGAGAATATTTATTTATATCTTACTTCTAGGACAACATTCTTAAAGAATGTTAAAGATATCTCTACCATGGGACCCCATGAAAGAAAGGATATATTTGTTTCCTGCCACTTCATGTGTTGTACCACATCCACCTCTTCCATAATTTATGGTAGGTGTTAAGAAAGTGCAATATTTCAAACATCTTTTCTCCATTGTCAAATCTGTAATTTATGACTGCAGAAAAGTGATTGTGGAGAACTAAGAAAAAAACCTGGGGGACAAACATCAATAGACGACCTAAGGATAAATGTGCTATAGTGAAGTTTGCAGCGAATGAATGAATAGTCTTCCATCCCTAGAGCCTGTATGTTGGCTCTGTCATAAATCCAAATCCAATCCTCTTTAAGAAGGCTATTTTTGTGGGATATATGACCGCCAAATTTCAAATGGAGGGGTACTATACTGGGCCTAAGTATTCACACACTGTGAAAGCCAGTTAATCAGTTATAGCTTTTCCTTCCTTGCATGTGATGCAGTAGACATTTTAAGATGATCAAAGAAGTCGATAATTTCATCAGTGTCTCATGTGTCCCATAACAGGATGACTAGGTTGGGATCTGAGTTTTCTTTTTGGTGTAACACACACACACACACACACACACAAGTATGCCATGCATCTGGAGGAATTCTATTTCTAACGGATTTTGTTTATATCATTATATTGAAATCTTGCTTGCTTTCTTATTCCCATATTTTCACTTGCTGAGGCCTTAGAATAAGTTGCCTTGTCCCTAATCATGAGATCATTGCACATTGTGGCTGAACCTTGGGTGATATTAATATTCATCTCTCTCAATTATTCATTTTCAATCACATATTTGGTTTGTGCTATTAAATATTGAACAACACAAGTGATGAGGCTTGAATCACAGGTGGGATTGATTTTCAGAGTGTTGGCATTGGTGTTGGAGAGTTTGCACAACATTTTCCTTCCAACTTTAATGTTGCAGGGAGTGCAGATGCAGCGGCACAATCATATACTGATGCTGAACGCATTCAGTCAGTCTCGGGAAACAATCTAACCGCCCCTTCCATGCTACAATTTGCTAAGACAAGAAAGTTGTCTATTGAACGTTCTGATCCAAGAAAGTAAGTTTGGTTGAATATGGATTTTGATTTAACTTAAATATTATGCGGTTGTTTATTCAAGAATGGGAATAGGCATTATTCCCTTCTAACAATTTAAGATGCAATCACATTTTCATTTTAGTTTGTGATTACAAACCCCAAATTGGCTACACTTTTCAAAGGAATAATATGGTTTTGATAAATATATGTTTTCATTTCTTTCTTCAGCCGTAGGCTTCTTCAAAAGCGACAGTTCTTCCACTCACATAGAGCTCAGGTAACTATATGGTTCACCATTTGATTCATATACGTTTATTTTCGTGTTTTACTTCTTACATTCTGCTAAATGATTGGATATATCTTGCTTTTCTGGAATTTTTGGTTTTCTTGAAACTTTTTGATCCGTGGTTTTTTTCTGTTTCTCTGATCAAAGTATGTGAAGAAACAATAGTTGCAATTGATTAATCATCCTGGGTAAAATAGAACCGCTAGACGATATCTTTTCTTAAGAGTAATTTTGAGTAAAATAACGTTATACCCCTAGTTTACAGACTTGATATTTTCTGTCCAAAAAGAAAAGCAAAAAGAATACATACTTGTGATTAATGCAAAGAAAATTTTGATTCCAGTTCTGTTTCTGTCAAAGTGTCACAGAATGATAAATTTATGAATTGAGGGAAGTCACAGCTCTTTGAGATGTTATGAACAATGCTCAATTTCTTACTAAAACGATTTTTGATGTCAACTGTGTGTATGTTATGTCCAAGTTCATAGACTTATATGTCAATTCTGGTTATCTCCTTTTTGCAAGCACATAAGTCTGTTGATATCAACTCTGGGTTTGTTTGCCAATAATTGCCTAGTTTGCGACAGTAGTTGGTTTATTGATTAATAATTCCATACTTTCAGTTAACTACTACTGATAACTGGTTTCTACTTCTATATGCAACTGTGCATCAAATATCTGAAAATTGTTATTTTATCGTCTTGAAGCCAATGGCATGGGAGCAAGTAACATCAGATCGCGATAGTGAAGATGAAGTTGATGATGATGTTGCAGATTTGGAAGATAGAAGGGTATGTTTAATTGACTAGACTGCTCCAATTTGATTGTTCTATTATTTTGTAATGGTGATTTTGCTAGAGCATTTTGTTTTTCCGTGTGGAATAGTATGTAAGATTTAACTCATGCATTTGGATGTCCTCAAGTAATAATTTAGCTTATATGGTTCTTTTCTAGGGCCATTTTAGCTTAATAGTGAAAACAAATCTTTTTGTTTTTTTAATGCTCTTGAGGTTATTTTAGTGCCTCATTGTTTTCTTTTTTCGCATTGGGACATTCTTTTCCGGCAGCAGTTGAATAATATAACTTATTGTCCATAGTGGTTTTTGTTATTGGAAAAATATGGAATAGAATCAATGAAGAATCTTGAATAATGATGAGAAAAGAATAGGAAGAAGTTAGGATTCATGTTTTAGCTTTTGCTTTGAAAGAAGTTTGGTGTATGCATGTTTTATTAGAATTTAAAGATGAAGCCTGGTTACATGTCATCGAAACTTGAGAAAGGGTCACTGGACTGTTAAATTGTCTCAATTGCTTGGTCTAGTTTGACTTTTTATTATCAATTTTAAGCTTATATTGAATAGTCATTATGACTTGGTTGAATACATTCATTTGTATGTATGTGATGGTTATATAAAATGGAATAATAAGAACTTTCTCAATTAGACCTTTACATGAATTGAGTGAAGAGTCCTGGCTAAGATGTTTGGGCTAGAACCCACAATTAAATTTGCACCTTCTTGGCTTCACTTTTGCTAGATTTTCTGCCCAGTATTTTGCGTCTTTGCATTTAGAATATGCCATCATATTAATATATTTAAGTATGTTGCAGATGCTCGATGATTTTGTGGATGTGACCAAAGATGAAAAGCAAATGATGCACATGTGGAACTCCTTTGTGAGGAAGCAGCGGTAATCTCCTTTATTAATTTTTCTCTGGATTGTTCATTCCTGATTCTCTGAGAAGCAAAAATGCCCCATGATTTTAATTTAATTATTTTGAGTTATTTTGTTTTTTCGACTTTATGAGCAAGGCCTCAAATCCAACTCCTGTGGTCTAGTACTTTGGGTTTACTTAAAGCCATGTCCTAGCTTATCCTGTCTTCTCATCCTTTTGAAAGGGCATTCCTCATTTTCTACGCAACCAAAGTTGAATTGGATCACTTTTTGCTTTTGATTTAGCATGAGTTTTGATTATTCAAAATAGCTTTTCTTCGGGATTTCATTATTCAACGATTTTTAAACTTTTTGATAGGTTTCAAAGTCAAAACAGGTCTGTCGGATATGCTGTTGTTAGGGCTGTTGGTGGGTTAAATTTTACTCATTTCTTCAACCATATATGACAAACAAAATCAAATTAATAGTCCGAAAACTTATTTTAATTTCATTATTCTATTTCATTTGGATTCAAACCAAACAAAATCCATATCTGATGCAAACTACTATATTAGACTTAGGAATTTTAATATACTTTTATTCTCAGTCCATTTTATGAATCAACTATCAGGTTGAGTTATATAATCTAATAAATTGGATGTTTTCATTGAGATTCAATATCAGACTGATAATCAGATTTAGAATATCTTTGAATCTACTTCAAAATTAACCTGTTGATTACCCTAGATGTTTTGGACTTCTACTACTCTTCTTGGTTGGTCCCTTCATGTCACTCCTAACTTTAGTGATGCAGTTCATGTTGATCTATGTGTTTGGCCAATATCTGGCATGCACATTAGTGTCATATTTTGCATGTACTAGCAAAATGTTGTACTTTCATTGTTCGTTTCAGTTTTCTGATTTCCTTCTGGTGGTAGTGTCCTGGCTGATGGTCATATTCCCTGGGCATGTGAAGCATTTACAAAATTGCATGGTCGTGATCTGGTCCAGGCCCCAGCCCTGGTTTGGTAGGTCATCTCTTTCTAATTGTCTTGAATTTTTAACTCAGATTTTAGTGAACTTACTGTTTTTCTTCGCTCAACTTGTGCTAAATCTTGCTTTTCCATGCTTACACATGTAATTTCATACGATGACTTTTCCTTATTGAATAGGTACTTCTTTAAGGAATAGTATTATTCAGATAGAATAGAGATGGTTAACCTGAAAGCACAAAAATGTCAAATCTGAAATATATCTGAAATCGTAGGTTCGAGTCAGTAAAGTTGAGTCATGAGAAGGTTATACGTCCCCTTTCTGATTGCTTGAACATTTACAATTGACAGGATGATATATCTGTTTGGTCAAGTATGCATCGCATGTACTAGCAACAGTAATACATGCTGTGAGAGCATTATTTAAGATAACATAGATCAATTTTAGTAACTCGGATTTTTTCAAAGCTAACTCAACACTTTAGTTTTGTTTGAGTTCAGCTGCAATCAGGAGATTGATTTCTGGCACACCTCTATTTCTATTTAGCACTCATGGAATTTTTTTTTTGTTCTCTATATTCTAACACTTAAATAATCATGTAAACGAATTCAATTTTGTGTACACATCCGGCCGCGCGCACACATGCACATACTAGAATTGTTGGACACACACATACTAGAATCGTTGTAATTCCGTTGAAGGATAAAAGTGTATCATCATTCCCTCTTTTTTGCTTCTGGCATGGCAGGTGTTGGAGATTATTTATGGTCAAATTGTGGAATCATGGCCTTCTTGATGCACGCGCTATGAACAATTGCAATATTTTTCTGGAACAATATCAAAAGCAGGACTCAGATCCAATGAGAAGTTGAAGATATATTTTTTGTTGTTGTTGCCAATGGTTGGACAACGAGGCAAGCGGAAGAGGTTTGTTTGATCCCTACCCACAACATCTCTAGCATGTGCTAATTTTTCGGGGACTTCCCTACTTTCCATTGACCGGTTAGAATGCTTTTCATGCTGCCTGCTTCTCCGATTGTACTTTTTCCCAGTGTAACTGTATCACAAATAATCTAGGCATATTTTACGTCGCACAAAAGACTTTTTCTCTATACCATCTTGCAACTTGTAGATGAAGAGATTTAGTGCGAATATTATGTGGGTTCCATTTTGTTTCCGGATTCTCAGCCTCTTGTCCTTTAAGCATTTCTTTGTACCATATTAGTTCTCCTGTCAATAATTTAGTAGGAAAATTTTTATACTTAATTCGTTCAATTCGTTCTCTTAATTTGTTAATGAGCAAGGCGGTTCTGGAAATTTGGAGTTATTCTTTGATAAGCAATTGATTGAATAATCCATGGATTTCATTCTAATTCAGCCCTGAATTGCATGTGCATGTTTTGGTATTGATTTTTACTTTTCTGTTCCCGTCATCTGTACAGCTATTATACCCTTTTTTTCACTAATAATATTGCCTATCCACAAATTGTGTTTAATTAATAGGGTATTAATTATTTGATGGATGATAAATCTCCGAGGACTGACGGCTATGACTGGTTATGGGTTTCAGTGAAATTTTTGGGCCACTGGCCCATCTCGGATTTTGATAAATTTGGTTTGATTTCTTTCTTCTTATACATCCTTTGTTTTATTCTTTGAATTTACCTTCTCCATAAAACGAGGATGCAACGTATTCAGTTCGAAAAATATTCGGAAGATTGTCGTTTTACTTAGTTATTTATTCATTAATTCATTCATTTAAATTAGGGGTGGCAATTTGGGTCACGACACGATTATTCGACACGAATTCGATATAATTAAACGGATTCAGATTTAAAATTTTGATACGAATAATAAATGGGTCGTATTCGTGTCATTAATCGTGTCGAATTCGGATTTGACCTTGTGAATTCGTTTATTCGTTTAAAACACGATTAATTAAATAAATAATTAT
>JAVXUL010000021.1:6292249-6324291 GCA_035590515.1 Trichilia minutiflora | reverse complement strand
AGTTTAAATTCATCATTTTACACTTCAAAGTATAATTAACTCTCTCTATTTATGCATATTTCTAATCTTTGATGTAAAATTTACTTTGTTTATAATTTTAGCTAATTTTGGTTTTAATGTAGTGAACATAAAAAGGCCATAACTTTTCAACGAAGAGAGCTGTTGAGGTGAATTTCAATCCATTGGAAAGATAACTCATTGATCTAAAACTTTTTTGTTTGGTCTAACCATCAATTTGGGCTCTAAGTTATATTTTTGAAGCTATTAATCAAACCTAGTTGCTATTCTAGTCTAGCCTGACTATGCTTCAGTATTTTACCCATAGCTTTTGATAGAAATTTTGGATTGATCTTAGACAAGTGACAGTTGAAAGAAATATCTACAACTGTTATGTTTACCACAAGAGTTGAATAATTGATCTTTGAGGTCATCCATGAGATTTTTGTGATAGCTGGAATATTTTAACTTCATTTGTCAAAGTTTTCAACTTAATTATCAAATATTACAACTACCTACTTTGACATTTAGCTTTCATGTTTGCTTATAAATAAGAGGCCTATTTTGTGTTTTGAGAATGTAATAGATGTAATAGAATTAATTTGTAATAAAATTATGTTCTCTCATCTTTATGTCTTTCTAAAGTACTAGCTAAGGCTAGGAGGTTGATATTAAAGATGTATAGTATGTTCTTTAGATCCCATCTTTGTTTTTAATGTTAAAGTTCTTTTGATTAATTGCATAGCCATATTTTGAAAAACATTTTTAAGCATTTAAACTCTTTGATTTTTATATAGACATTTAGCACATTGAATGCTTGAAAAAAACTTTCTTTGATTCATTGTAAACATATGGCACAAAAAATACTTTGAACATTAAATATCTTAAATATTTTTCTTACATATTTTTATCAATTAATTTAAAGACATGATTTTAATCAAATACTGATTTTTTAAAGAAAATATATTTCTTGTGCATCAAACGATTTTCATCTTTCGTTTGGGATAACTCTTTAGTTAATCTTATTTGAGTTAATAAGGGATATATTTTACTAGAATCATCTTAAAATATCAATTTCTAAAGCCTTAGTGTTTTAATTTATATTTAATTATTATTTGATAATTCTTTTTTTAAAGTTGATCTATCATTTGTTCTACCTTGGCTATTGAACTTCTTCTATTAGACCTTAGTTTGGACATAACCCAATTAGACTCTTAGAAAAAACACTTCCTGTGGATACGACACTTAGACTCATCGAACTATACTATAATAAGACTACCTATACTTGGGTACAATAATCTAATTGAAATCAAGTTTTGCTATCATTCAACTGCCCATGGCCCTACCATTCAACTGAAAGAGATTTTTCTCTTCCTGAGTCCAATCCCTCTTTGGTTTTGGCTTTTTCTCTCTAGTATTCTCATCAATAATCATAGGTAGAGAATAACCATTCTCTATGATGGTGATAATATCAAAATCTAATGTGCTTAAGTAAATCAACATACGCTTTTTCTAATAAGTATAGTCTATACCATAAAAAATGGTGGTCTGTGTGTGGATTGACCTTCCACTATATGGGATAGGATGCTTGATGATGCCATAATGATATACTACTCACAAGATGCAAGTCCTTGTTTATGTAAGCTAACCTTTGATACCAATTGAAAGCTCAGTGAATATCACCCAAAAAGGGGGTGAATTGGTGATATAACAAATTAAAAATTAAAGAGATAGGAATTTTTAATGAAGTGTGAACTATACAGAAAATGAATGCAAAAAGTGTTTTGCTGGAAATGTTGGTGTAGAGAAAGAAACACTAAAATACAGCTATAGTAAATTTTTATAGTGGTTCGGCAACTAGCCTACGTTCACTTTTCTGGATTCAGTCCCTTAAATTCGAGGTATCACTAAATTCTTATTTAATTATGAGACAAGAGAACCCAATATAAACTCCTTTTTAATGATGAAGGGTAACCAAAATAACCACTTCTTTTCACGGGAAAAGTTTACCCAAATATAAACTTTTTATAGGTTGAAGTTAAACCCAGTAAATAGTAATTAATGCTTAAATAAAAATAAATGAGTTCTCTCACATAATAGATTTGTAATATAGAATAAATTTTCTCTCTCTAGAATAATTTTGTACAAGAATAAGCTCAAATGAGAAATAAAAGATATTCTTATTGTCACTTGATATTATTCACAATAATTGCTTCACTACTAATCAATGCAAATTCAATTGTATTTATATCTTCATTGATTTTCTTCCAACGACTCTTTACATTAGCATTTATTTGGCACATTTAATTTAAAAAACTAGCCATGATAATTCTAAATTTGCTATAGGTGTTGATACCTTCCTTTAGGGTTTTGATACGTTTAGCTTGATAACTAGAAGGTGTCGATACGTAATAAGGGGTGTTGATACTTTTTTATGTAATCAATGCAATGTCCATCATAAACGTGTCGATACATTTATTGGGGTATCGATATGTTTTCTTTTCCTACTAACGGTATATATACGTTGATATAAAGATTCCGATACTCGAACGTTTTATCTTTACTATATCACTTGGACTTACCAAACGTGTCGATACGTTTTAGTAATGTGTCGATATCTTTTAAATAGCCCAAGAATTCTTGACACTTTAGTTTCAAATTAAAAACACCTGAAAATTTAAATTCCTTTCTAACAAAGATCAAGTGAGAAATATATGTCCAATATAACTAAATGTCAATATTATTTTATCATTTTACATTCAAATTATCACTTAATCATTTAATCTATTTCTCATACATTTCATATATACATATGTTTGGCATAATCAAAAATATCAAGAATACTTTGAGATAAACAAAGTGGGAGTTTTAAAATGATATAGTTTTAAAATCAAACTTTACATAATGAAATTGAGTTAATGATAAATGTAAATAAGGATTATGAAGGATGATTGGAAACTCCACGTACCCTTTTGATTATATACCTTAAGAGCATCATTATTGATTTAATGTTTATATGCAAAGATTTGAGTATATACTTTGTTAGGCGTTAATACACGTGCAATTTAGAAGAAAGAAAACCAACCTTATACTATATTTTCTTACTAAACAATGGTGTTATTAGTTGGTGTAATAAGAAACAGACGTATGTAACTTATCCACCATGATAGAAAAGCTCATGGCTTTCTCAGCTATAGTCTAAGAAGCTATTTGGCTTAAGAGATTTTTTAATCATTTGAGAGTAAAAGAAGATACTGCAGACACAATTTTAGTAATATGTGATAACCATGCTGCGATAACTTTTACAAAGTACTTCAAATATCATGTTAGGACCAAACATATAGATATCAAGTATAATTTTATTAAAGGCCTGATTGCATAAAAGGAAGTGAACATACAATATATATCTACGCACAATATGGTTGGAGATTCATTTATAAAATCAATTAGTAGAGATGCATTTGTTAGTTATATGAAGTCTCTAGTTTACGTAGATATTGATTATAATATAAGATAACCTATGATCTTATAAAAACCTTTTCTAATATATGTTTATTATAATAAAATTTTCAATTTATTTTTCAAAATAAATGTCTGTTGTTATTACGTTTAGAGTAAGTACACATATTGAATATTGTGTTCATTTATATAATGTTGTATACATTGAATTAATGCAATGTGTGTTAATTAAATGCTAAGAGTATTGAATGAAAAGAATATCATGCGGATAGATTGACTTTCTCATATAGACAATCGCCTTTATAAACATGTGTTTCATAAAGTTAAGATAGTTTAGAAATTATTTTGGAGTGCAAATTTCGAACACAGTTATTTTGATTTCAGATCAAGATGAGGCCACTATACTTGAAAGTTTTGACAGGAGGAGAATAATCCTACAATTCACCTTATCTGTCTCTGTGTTATACGTAAATCCTATATATGAAAATGGTAGAGCAGTGGACTTAAGTTAAATACTATGTATATTTAACCATCATATATGTGATATTGTTTAAAAAAAAAAACATACGCTCTGATGAAAAATGGAGAAAATACCACAGCATGTGATTTATATCATGTATGCAGTAAGTCGATCAAAGAAAGTAATGAGACTTTTTGTGAGCCCCATGTCCAAATCCCAAGGAAATAATGGTAATTTTATGTTTTTACTGTACATGTAATTGTGCTCGCATTGTATATAGTTGACACGCCATCATAATTGTATATTTATTTTGAAGATTTAAGGTGGTTACGATAGAGTTTTGTGGTTCTAAATATAGTGATTTCAACGTAATTAAAAGTTAATTTTATTTTGAGTGAGACCCTAATGATATTTGGATATTTTGAGTGGGTCTCTAATGATATTTTTAAATTTAGGAGGATTCAAGTGAAATCTTTTATTTTAGCGAGTTTATTCAACTGAATGGTGTAATTTATTTGATCGATATTTTGATGGCTCATTGAAAAATTTGTGGCATTGGATTCGTTCGAATAAACAGGGTGATTCGTTCGATCGAATAGGAATTCGTTTGATCGAATGAGTTATTTGTTTGATCAAAATACTTAGTTCTTTTGAACGAAATGGAGTTCGTTCGATCGATAATTTAGAAGCTCCATGACTTTGAGAAGTGCTGTAGGTTTCATTCAATCAAAGGCATCAGTTCGTTTGAACGAATTCTCAATTTATTCGATTGAACTGTGTAAAAAGATGATTTTTGCCCTTTTTTAGAAGCTTCTCCTTTGCATTACTTAAGGACAAAACGATAATTTTATCATTTTTCTATAAATAGGGGGTCGAGGCACGATTCTCCCCCATTTCTTCTCCTTTCTCTTCTTCTCCCTCTCTCACGCATGTTCTCTCCCTGCTCTCTCTTTCTCTTACCCAAATTTTTATGATATTTTTGATTTCTCTTCACCCACCACCCACATTCTCCATTTTTAACTTCCTGTGAGCATCAATTTGGCGGTAAAAGCGTAGAAAACGAATTTGAGAAGTTAGGATTTCGAAAGCCAAATTGGGGTTTTTCATCTTCGTAGCGAAATCGAAGCAAACCAATGGTTCTACAAGGTTAGTGGCATCATTTCTAACACGTCTGTAATTTTTATTTCATGTTTTATCAATTTTTGGGTGTATGAGTTTTACTATTTATCCAAAGGGTTTTCGCCATTTTTATCGCATGCATTTGGGTTTCTACGCTTTAGTTAAGTTGTAGGGAGGTTGGGTAAATCATTAGATAGCTAAAAACAAAAATATGGAAAGGTGTAAATAGTAATCAAGTTATTATTTTGATAGAAAGGTGGGGTCCACTTGTCAAAATTGTAAAACCGAATTGAAATACGCTAGTTTAGCTATAATATAGGTTCGTAGTGGTAGAGAATTGATAATTAGACGAATATTGAGGATTTAGTCGATTTCGCAAATTAACCGATCGTAAAAACCAAGCTAGCATGCATTGCATGCATACGATTATTATTCGTAGTCCAGAAATGTATATTGATATGCTTTGCATTTGTATGTTTAGGCGATGAATACATGAGCGAGGAACCCGCGTGAGGTGTCGAGAAATAAGAGAAATTAGGGAGTGTATACCCTCCCTAAGTTGTGAGTGAACTCTTTATGTTTTCACTGTAAAATCCTGTTTTATACTTATAATGATATATTATTGTGTTATAAATGATTTTTACTTATTACTCCAGGTTATGCAAATGTTTATATCTATTTTCGTTATAATTTAAATGAAATGTGATTTGTTTGATGGATTTGATTTGCTTGGCGTATATATTGTACATGAATGATGACCGTTGGCCAATTTATGAGATGCTTATACCTTGATAATGATTATATGGATTATTGTGATATTTGAGAAACATATGGATATTGACATACATGTTGGTGATAACAGCTATGAGGATCGAGATATTTACTGTAATTACAGGGTGGTAGCCTAGGGGAGTCTACTTGGATGTGGACACTTAGGTGAGTGGTATATGTGGTAGCCTAGGATCGGCCTGATAAAAAGGTCGCCTAGGTGAGTGGAGGCTTCGCAGGTGGGACTGGTGCATGGTGTTATATTATTGTGATGGAGATGTAATTTGACCACCTATGAGTCATGTCGGGTTATTCACGGATGTTACCACGTGGCTAACTCAAGGCAAACATCAGTGGTGTGCCTGTTTTCTAAGACACCAAGCATATTTTACTCTTTGTATTTAAATTAAAACTTTTATAAATCGTCATTGCTTTCTCCTGTGTACAAAATCCACTGACAGTATTGGGATGCCTAGGGCCAAGGTAATTACCGAGAAGGGGAGCCAGTCCACTGATTTTCATTGCATATTGCAAAGTTTTCAAACTAAATAAAATATTTTAAATCAAGTTATTTTATAATGTTTTCAAAATATGCTTAACTAGTTTAGATTGAGTGTCATTTAACTATTTAAATATTTAGTTCACTCACTTAGTATACTCCTGTATACTCATCCCCCCTCACCTTTCAACTTTCAGGTATAAAAGCGAGTTGAGCGTGTCTCGTTGGTGGTTATCTTCCCTGGATTAGAGTGCTTCAAGTATACATATAATTTGACTCACCTAGCTTAGATTTGGTCCACTGGCTGTGTACTTGTTAGAAAACTATTTTGTTTTTTACTTATTTTCTATGGACTATGACTTTGTAAGTGAATACTTAAATGAATGATTCATGAAATATTTTGGATAATTAGAAGTGTTTGTGTCTTTTATTATATTTTAAAGAAGTTTGGGTGTCAGGATGGAAATATTTGAAAGTGTTTATTTTATGTGTGTTTTCGAAACAGGATTTTAAAAGCCTTACCGGCTCTTTATATGTATTCAGGGGATCGTGGGTACATATTAGTAGTCTGTGACGGTTGTCACGTGTGGGATCCACGGGTTGAAACATGATAATTTTGTTGGTATTAGAGCATTTGGTTTTAAAATGACTTTGGAAACATCCAAACTTATTTTTCATACTACATTTTGAAGTTTTATACATGATTTTGTATAGTTTTTGAAAGTTTTCTAATGGGCTAAGTGAGTCGAGTTATAGGAAGCATCACCACTATATTAATTCTGTATTATTGAATTTTGTGTTCTTTTGATAGCTAAAATATTTTTGGGACCTAGTCGAGATCATGGTAAATCACGAAGAGAAGTTGTGCCAAATTCCAAAGAAGAGGCTACGTCATATATGCCTCAACCTGAACCCGAGGAACAGTATGAACCTCCTCCGCTTCAATATCAATAATCAGGCACGGCAATGCCTTCAGCTATGACCCCCGAGCAATGGGTTGTCTTTATGGCTTATTAGAATGCTCAAGCTGCAGAAGTATCAGGGTCAGCTCTAAAATTGTCCGAGTTGATTAAAGAAGTCTGATAGTTGGGAAGTGTGCCATTTAAAGGTACTACAAATACGATCGTAGCCAACAAATGGTTTAAGAAATTGAAAGGTGATTTGAATGATATGGAGCTCGAAGATAGGTACAAGTTAAAGGTAGCTGTCGATTGTTAGAAGGTAGTGCAGCTACTTGGTGGGCGAATGTACAAGCATGGGCTTTATCATAATTGACCTGGGATGATTTTGTGCAGGAATTTCAAGATCAATATTATAATACCTTTCAGTGTAATCAGAATAAGAAGGAATTGCTTTGATTGAAATATATGGATAAGATAGTGATAGAATACGAAACTCAGCTGAGAGAGTTGGTTGAGTTCGTACCAGAGTTTACTAATGAAGAAAGCTTGTGTGCCAAGTTTGAAGAGGGTTTGAATTTTGAGATGCGTGAAAGGATGTCACTATCAGGAAATGAGGGATATAAAGAAATGATTCATATGACACTTCGACTTGAGAAGTTAGTTGGAGAGAGAAGATCTCGGAGTCAGTTTCGAAAAATGAGAGATTTGAGTATATAGGCGGTTCTCCATCTAAGAAGAGCCGTAGCAGTAGTTCATCCAATGGTGCCTCTGCTACTAGTCCTGCAAGCATTTCTTCACATTCTCCTCAAAGCCAAGGACCCTCAAGATTCAAGTCATCAGCTCAGGGACAAACTTAAAGCTCAAGGCAAAATCAGAGTGTAGACTGGTGTATTCATTGCAGGCAATATCATATGGGAATATTCCCTCAGTTATCAGTATGCTACCACTGTAGGAAAACAGGGCAAAGAAAGAGGTTTTGTCCTAAGTTAGGAGGGATGGAGATGGGTGGATAGACAAACTGGCATTACTTACATCACTAGTAACCACCAGTCAAGCAGGCAACGACTTCTACTGGTAGAAGATCAGGAATGGTTAGTTCATCCACAGTATCATGTTGTGCTCAAAAAACTTGAGATAGAGTCCAGACCAGGGTATTTACTTTGAACCAGGAGCAGGCACAGACTAACCCAAATATGGTGATCAGTATGGCTATGATTTTTAACCAACCTATTTATGTGTTGATAGATCCAGGTTCTAATAGGTCTTTTATCAATACAGCTTTAGCACCTCATACTAGCATCACATTGTCACCCCTAGATCAAGAGATAGTAGTTCATACTCCTTTAGGCCAGAAGTTGTTGAGAAAGACTATATTTAGAGACTATGTTGTGATTGTGAATGGAGTAGAGCTAGTAACAGATTTGATTCCCTTGAGAATGAAAGAAATTGATACGACACTGGGGATGGATTGGTTATCAAAACATCAAGCAATAGTAGATTGCTTCGCCAAGGAACTTATATTCAGAAAACCAGAGGGATCAGAGATAGTTTTCGTAAGTGAGCAGAATATTTTATCTAGTACCATAATTTGTGCTATGGAAGCTCAGAAATTAATAAAGAAAAGGTGCTAAGGGTATTTGGTGTATGTTATAGATATTACTGGCTTTGAGTACTCAATCGACCAAGTTCCAGTGGTGAGAGAGTTCTCAAATGTATTTCCAGATGAATTACCAAGAATGCTACTACAACGGGAATTCGACTTCAGCATTAACTTGATTCTTGATACTATTATAATCTCGATGTCGTCTTATCGTATGGCATCAGTTGAACTCAAATAACTAAAGTTACAACTTCAGGAATTGATTGATAAAGGTTTCATCTGACCTAGCATATCACCTTGGGGTTCGTCGGTGTTGTTTATAGCTTTTATTATATTTTAAAGAAGTTTGGGTATCACGATCGAAGTGTTTGGACATGTTTATTTTATGCGTGCTTTTAAAATAGGATTTTAAAGGCCTTACCAGCTCTTGATATGTATTCAGGGGATCGTGGGTATATATTAGGAGTCTGTGGCGGTTGTCACGTGTAAGACCCATGGGTTGGGACGTGACAATTTTATTAGTATCAAAGCATTTGGTGTTAAAATAATTTTGAAAACATTTGAACTTATTTTTTATACTATATTTTGAAGTTTTATACATAATTTTATATAGTTCTTAAAAGTTTTTCAGTGGACTAAGTGAGTCGAGTCATAGGAAGCATCACCACCATATTAATTCTGTACGATTGAATTTCGTGTTCTTTTTGTAGCTAAAATATTTTTGAGACCTAGTTGAGATCATGGTAGATCGCGAAGAGAAGTTGTGCCAAATACCGGAGAAGAGGCTATGTTATATATGCCTCAACCTGTAATCGAGGAACAATATGAACCTCCTCCGCCTCAATATTAACAACCAGACAGGAAATGCCTCCAATTATGACCCCCGAGCAATGGCTGCCTTTATAGCTTATTAGAATGCTTAAGTTGCAGAAGCATAAGGGTCAGTTCCGAAATTGTTCAAGCTGATTAAAGAGGTCTGATAGTTGGGAAGTGTGCCATTTGAAAGTACTATAGATGCTACCGTAGCCAATAGATAGCTTAAGAAATTGGAAGGTGATTTGAATGATATGAAACTTGAAGATAGGTAAAGTTAAAGGTAGCTGTTCGATTATTAGAAGGTAGTGCAATTACTTGGTGGGCGAATATACAAGCACGGGCTTTAGCACAATTGACCTGGGATGATTTTGTGCAGGAATTTTGAAATCAATATTATAATCCCTTTCAGTGTAATCAAAAGAAGCAGGAATTTTTTTGATTGAAATAGATAGGTAAGATAGTGACAGAATACAAGACTCAACTAAAAGAGTTGGTTGAGTTCGTACTGGAGTTTGCTAATGAAGAAAGCTTGTGTGCCAAGTTTGAAGAGGGTTTGAGTTTCGAGCTACGTGAAAGGATGTTATTGTCAGAAAATCAGGGGTATAAGAAAATGATTCAAATGGCACTTCGACCTGAGAAGTTAGCTGGAAAGAGAAGATCTCGGAGTCAGTTTCAAAAAAAGAGAGATTTGAGTATACAGGTCGGTTTTCCATCTAAGAAGAGTCGTAGCAGTGGTTCATTTAGTAGTGCCTCTGCTACTAGTCCTGCAAGGATTTCTTCATATTCTCCTCAAAACCAAGGACCCTCAAGATTCAAGTCATCAGCTCAGGGATAAACTCAAGGCTTGAGGCAAGATTAGAGAGTAGACCAATGTATTCATTGCAGGCAATATCATATGGGAATATACCCTCAGTTGTCAATATTCTACCACTGTAGGGAAATAGGGCATATAAAGAGGTTTTGCCCTAAGTTAGGAGGGATGGAGATGGGTGGATAGACAAATCGGCATTACTTCCATCACAAGCAGCCACTAGTCAAGCAGACAACAACTTCTACTAGTAAAAGATCAGGAATAGGTAGTTCACCCACAGCATCCTGTGATTCTCAAAGAACTCGAGATAAAGTCCAGACTAGGGTATTTGCTTTGAACCAGGAGCAGGCACAAACTAACCCAGATGTGGTGATCAGTATGGTTACGATTTTCAATTAATCTGCTTATGTGTTGATAAATCCAGGTTCTAATAGGTCTTTTGTCAATACCACTTTAGCACCTCATGCTAGTATCGCATTGTCACCCTTAGATCAAGAGATAGTAGTTTATACCCCTCTAGGCTAGAAGTTATTGAGAAAGACTATATTTAGAGACTATGATATGATTGTGAATAGAGTATAACTGGTAGTAGATTTGAGTCCTTTGAGAATGGAAGATATTGATGCGATATTGGGGATGGATTGGTTATCAAGATATCGAGTAACAGTAGATTGCTTCGCCAAGGAAGTTGTATTCAAAAAACCAGGGGGATTAAAAATAGTTTTTACAGGTAAGCGGAATATTTTATCTAGTAGTATAATTTGTGCTATGGAAGCTCAGAAATTAATAAGGAAAGGGTGCTAAGGGTATTTGGCATATGTTATAGATATAACTTCCTTTGAGTACTCAATTGACCAAGTTCCAGTGGTGAGAGAGTTTTTAGAGGTATTTTCGTATGAGTTACCAGGAATACCACCACAACGAGAATTCGACTTTAGCATTGACTTGATTTTCGATACTACACCAATCTCGATGTCGCCTTATCGGATGATACCGGCTAAACTTAAGGAATTAAAGGTGTAGCTTTAGAATTTGATTGATAAATGTTTCATCCAACCTAGCATGTAACCCTGGGGTTCATCGGTGTTGTTTGTTAAGAAGAAGGATAAGACTTTACGATTGTGTATAGACAATTGATAGTTGAATCAGGTCACCATCCAAAATAAATACCCACTGTCCAGGATCGATAATTTATTTGATTAGTTGTAGGGAGCGAGTGCATTCTCGAAGATTAATTTAAGATCAAGGTATTATCAGCTACGGATTAAGGAGAGCAATGTAGTCAAGATAGTCTTTCAAATGGGCTATGGTAATTATAAGTTTCTTGTAATGTCGTTTGGGTTAACTAATGCCCTTGTTGCATTCATGGACCTCATGAATCAAGTATTCCATCAGTACATTGATAAGTTTGTGATTGTCTTCATTGATGACATATTTGTTTACTCGAGGACCAAGAAGGAACATGTCCAGCATCTACAGATACTGAGAGAAAAAAGGTTGTATGCCAAGTTTTCAAAATACGAGTTTTGGCTTCGAGAAGTGATATTCTTGGGATATGTAATCTCAAGAGAAGGAGTTTTTTATGGATCCCCATAAGATTGAGGTTATTGTACAATGGGAAAGGCCTAAGAACGTTACTGAAATCAAAAGTTTTATAGGATTGGCAGGTTATTATAAGAAGTTTGTTAAAGGCTTTTCTCTGATAGCTACTCAACTGACATGCTTAACGAGGAAATATGTTAAGTTTGAGTGGGATTAGAAATGTGAACAGAATTTTTAAGAATTAAAGAATCGTCTCACCTCAGCTCTAGTATTAACACTATCTATTCCTGGAGAGGGATATGTAGTATTCGGTGACGCTTCCAGGCAAGAATTGGGTTATGTTTTGATGCAGAATGAGAAGATAATTGCTTATGCTTCCCGATAACTTAAGAAGTATGAGGTGAATTACCCGACCCATGATTTAGAATTGACTGCAGTTATTTTTTCCCTGAAAATTTAGAGACATTACTTGTACGGAGAGAGAGATGCCAGATTTACATATTCATTCTGTCCTAATCTTCAGAAAGCCATGGGTATGAGATTGAATTTTAGTTCAGTATTTCATCATCATACAGATGGACAATCAAAAAGGACCATTCAGATATTGGAAGATATATTGTGAAGGTGTGTACTAAAATTTCAAGGAAGTTGAGATCGATATCTACCTTTGATTGAGTTTACCTATAACAACAGTTATCAGTTCAATATAGGAATGATACTATACGAAGTACTGTATGGGAGAAGATGTAGAACGCCTTTATGCTGGGATGAAAACTAGATAATGTGGAATTAATTGAAGCCATCATTGAGAAAGTGAAGATTATCTAAGAGAGATTGAAGGTAGCTTAAGACAAACAGAAGTCATACTCAGATAATAGGCGAAGGGAATTAGAGTTTGATATGGGTGAGCAAGTTTTCTTGAAGGTATCACCCTGAAAAGGGGCCCGAGGTAATTAGACCTTTCAGAGTCATTGAATAGATTGGTCCAGTAACGTACAGACTGGAGTTACCACCAAAGATGCAAAGGGTTCACGATGTTTTTCATATTTCGATGTTGAAGAAGTATGTTCCTGACCCCTCTCATATTATTATATTACCTCATATGGATTGAAGAGAAGATTTGAAGTGTAAAGTACACCCAGTCGCTATCATCGATCGCCAGGAACGGACTCTAAGAAGCAAAATAATCCCTATAGTAAAGGTTTTATGGAGGAGTGATACTATTAAAGAGATGACTTAGGAATCCGAGCTTCAAATACAATGTCAATATCCTCATCTCTTTCAATATTAAAGTACGTTGAATTTGAGGGACAAAATTATTTTAAGGGGTGTAGAATTATGAGCCCTGTGTCTAAATTCTAAGGGTTTAACGATAATTTTATATTTTAACTGTACATGTAATTATGCTCGCATTGTACATAGTTGACACGCCATTGTGATTGTATATTTATTTTGAGGATTTAAAGTGGTTAAGATAGAGTTTTGTCGTCATAAATATAAAGACTTCAATGTAATTAAAAGTTAGTTTTATTTTGAGTAGGACACCAAGGACTTCACATCTCCTTTCTCTTCTTCTCCCTCTCTCACGCATGTTCTTTCCCTGCTCTCTCTATCTCTCACTCGAATTTTTATCACATTCTTGATTTCTCTTCACCCACAACCCACATTCTCCATTTTTAACTTCTCGTGAGTATTAATTTGGTGATAGAAGCGTAGAAAATAAATTTGGGAAGTTAGGGTTTTGAAAGCCAAATTGGGATTTTTTGACTTTGGAGCGGAATCGAAACAAACCAATGGTTCTACGAGGTTAGTGGCATTATTTCTAACATATCTGTAGTTTTCATTTCGTGTTTTATCAATTTTTGGGCGTATGGGTTTTACTGTTCGTTTGAAGGATTTTTATTATTTTTATCGCATGCATTTGGATTTTTACGCATTAGTTAGGTTGTAGGGAGATTGGATAAATCCTTAGGTAGCTAAAAACAAAAATTTTAAAATTTGGATAGGTGTAAATAGTAATCATGTTACTGTTTTGATGGATAGGTGGGATCCACTTGTCGAAATTATAAAATCGAGTTAAAATGAACTAGTTTAGCTGCAACATGGGTTCATAGTGGTACAGAATTGATAATTGGATGAATATTGAAGATTTAGTTGATTTTGTGGATTAACCGATCGTAGAAACCGAGCTAACATGCATTGCATGCACACGATTCTTATTTGTAGTCTAGAAATGTATATTGATATGCTTTGAATTTATATGTTTAGGCGATGATACACGAGCGAGAAACTCAAAAGGCGACGATACACGAGTGAAGAACCCACATGAGGTGCTGAGAAATAAGAAAAATTAGGGAGTGTATACCCTCCCTAAGTTGTGAGTGAGCTCTTTCTGTTTCACTAGAAAATCCTGTTTTATACTTATAATGATATATTATCGTGTTATAAATGATTTTTACTTATTACTTCAGGTTATGCAAACGTTTATATATGTTTTTGTTATGGTTTAAATGAAATGTGATTTGTCTGATGGGTTCGATTTACTTGGCGCATATGTTTTACATGAATGATGGTCGTTGACCAATTTATGAGATGCTTATACCTTGATGATGATTATATGGATTATTGTGATATTTGAAAGACATATAGATATTGACATACATGTTGGTGATAACGATCATGAGGGCCAGGATATTTACTGTAGCTACAGGGTGGTAGCTTGGGGGAGTCCACTTGGATCTGGATACCTAGGTGAGTGGTATATGTGGTAGCCTATGGTCGGCCTGATAAAGAGGTCGCCTAGGTGAGTGGAGGCTTCACATGTAGGGGTGGTGTATGGTGTTATATTATTGTGATGGAGATGTGATTTGATCACCTATGAGTCATGTTGAGTTAGTCATGGATGTCACCATATGGCTAACTCGAGGCAAACGTTAGTGGTGGGCCTGTTTTCTAAGCAACCAAGCATATTTTACTCTTTGCATTTAAATTAAAACTTTTATAAATCATCATTGCTTTCTCCTATGTACAAAATCCACTGACGATCTCGGGATGCCCAGGGTCAGGGTAATCGCCGAGAAAGGGAGCCAGCCCACTGATTTTCATTATATATTGAAAAGTTTTCAAACTAAATAAATTATTTTAAATCAAGTTATTTTATAATGTTTTCAAAATATGCTTAATTAGCTTGGATTGAGTGTCATTTAACTATTTAAATATTTAGTTCACTCATTGAGTATACTCGCGTATACTCATCCCCACTCACCTTCCAATGTACTTGTTAGAAAACTATTTTGTTATTTACTTATTTTCTATGGACTGTGACTTTGTAAGTGAATACTTAAATGAATGATTCATGAAATGTTTTGGATAATTAAAAGTGTTTGTGGTTTTTATTATATTTTAAAGAAGTTTGGGTGTCAGGATGGAAATGTTTGGAAGTGTTTATTTTAAGCGTGTTTTCAAAACAGGATTTTAAAAGCCTTACCGACTCTTGATATGTATTCAGGGGATCGTGTGTATATATTAGGAGTCTGTGACGGTTATCATGTCTGGGACCCATGGGTTGGAGCGTGACACTTTTGGACTCTTTCTTTCATTATATAAGACTCTAAGGTTAAGATAACCACACAAGTACCCTTGGGACTTTCACCTATTTCTCAAGGTTTTATTTCAAATTCGCTATCTTAATACATTGCCCATGATCATGATAATTCGATTTAACAGAACATTTCTAAAAAAACAATTAAGCTTAAATTAAGAGATTTAAGGATGGAAAGGAAGACTATTTAGATATCACATTTGATTATATTTGTCGGTATACCAATTATGTTTTTTTCTTAATGAAAAACGTAAGTATGAATACAACTACGATCTATTGACTAATTAAAAAATATGGAGGGATGTGAAATGTGACAAAATAGATCTAAAGTACTACATACAAATTTTATTAATTGTTTGTTATATTTACTTAACTGTTATATAATAAACAAACACCAAAATAACATATGTTGATCGTATAACTTATTTTACCTAGTATGAACATTTGTGAGTGAGATGAAGCATAATTCATCTCATCATAGGTGAGTATGACACTTATTATAGGATGATGTTTAACTCTTCTTCTTTTTTTTAAATTTTACTATCATATAAATAATGAAAAGATTAATCAAGAATTAAAATATATTTGTTATTTTTTATTATATATAAAAATAATAAAAAATTAGAGTTTGTATATGTTTATTATTTTTATTACGTGTGAAAATAGAAAAAGATTATATAAGAAATTATTATTATATATTTATTTTATAATTTAATTTTCTTTATTTTAAATGAAGTTAAAAAATATTTAAGTTATAAAATTTATATTTGATATTTATTTTATGATTCGAATTTGGTCAACAATTAAACAACTTGAATTATGATAAAAGAAAATTATACGTCTGTTATCCGTACTCCTAAAGGCCAAGTATATCATTTGACGTGAATTCTAATCCAAATTCTTACCAAGGATATCTTCGGACAAGACTTGAATCCACATGGCTTCTTTTCATCTACTGAAACATCCTCTGTTTATTCGTACTTCCTTTTGAGAGCGTCTCCAATGTATTAATGAATTATTTTTATAAAAAATATGCTACGTCATTAATATGGAGAGATTTGCATCTTATATGACATTGATAAACATTATTCTCTAAAATTACTCTTTAATGTGCATATGGATGACTATTTATTATTTTATTGAATTAGTTTCTTTTATCTTTTAACATCAATAAATAAACGAATTGTTGAGTTGGCAATCCATAATTGTTAATAAGAGCATCTCCAATGTATCTATGGATTATTTTTTTAGAGATGTCACGTATATAAAATACATATTATAAATATAATTGGGCTCTCCAATATATTCAATTTTATCCACTATCAAGCTGACATGAAAAAAAAAAATCACATCCTCAACTTCATCCTCTATTTTTAGAGGGTCTTCTTAACAATAATGGATTGCAAACTCAGCAATTTATTTATTTTATTAATGATTATAAGATAAAAAAACTAATTTAATAAAATAATAAATAACAATCCATATATACATTAGAGAGTAATTTTAGGAAATGATGTTTATTAATTAATGTCATATAAGATACAAGTCTTTCCACATTAATGACATAACATGTTTTTTACAAAAGCAATCCATTCATATATTGGAGATGCTCTAATAAGACCCTTTAAAAATAGAAGATGAAGTTAAAGATGTGAATTTTTTTTTTGTCATGTCAGCTTGATAGTGGATAAAATTAAATACATTAAAGAGCCTAATTGTACTTATAATATATATTTTATATACGTGATATCTTTAAAAAATAATTCATAAATACATTGAAGATGCTCTGATCTCTTGGAGTAAAATAGACATCATCGAGTCACGATAATTCACAGCAATTCCTCATTGTTTATCCTTATGAAAACTAATAGTCAGTTGATTAGTGTCTCCTATTTTAAAATATAATTTTTGTAATTTTATTTTGTCAATTTAACATTATTTATTTAATATAAAAATATTATAAAACATTAATAATATTTTTGTTAAAAAATATTATCCAATTATTTTTACCTTGTGATATGCAATAATTTGATCCATCAGAGTACCTTTTACCTAATCAAATATTATTTCATCAATCCATATGATTGAATTAAATTACCCAAAAGTTATCCAATTAATTTTCACATTAGTTAAGTTGTATAAACTAACTTTATAGTGCTAGATAGTATCAAATAAAATTTTATCAATTCAAATTTTTTTTCTTTATTTAATAACGACATATAAAGAACGCCGCATCATTGTGCAAGGGACTAAGATTCTCCCGTGAATTTTATAAACATAAAATTACTTTTAAAATAAGAGTTGCTCACCCCACAAGTAGGAGTAGGACAACTACAGCATGATTATTATATTATTGTTAAATGTATAAACAAATTGTATTTATAGTAATAAAACAAAAGAATATAGGATGAAATTATAATTTTCCCTCTTTTTTTTTTTTCTTTTTTGGGAAAGACTCGGAGGTTCATTTGACAACGGGCGAAGTTGGTTGAGTTTTCGTTTGTCGTTTTGTTACTAATACAACACGAAAGGCTCGCGGGGAAAAGAAAAAAAAGTTAGCTTTTTTCTTCACGGACAAAAAAATGGGAATCAGTTGAGAATCCAAAATTAATCGCTTTCTACAAGACACCTCCCTTATCAACCAAACACGTGAGGCTTTGCATGCAATGTACCCTGAAGTAGAAAGAACTGCGTTTGTTTCTGCGCTTAGGCGCTAATCGACACTCAAAAATTTCATTTTTCTTTTAAATTTTAATTAAATAAATATATAATTTATAATTGATCATGTGCATTTTTCATGGTTTAAGGGATCACCTTCCACTATGCAATGTGAAAATCAAGCAATCAGAAACTGTTTGTGGAGATACATGCCAACATCACAATTGTGATCGATTACCATGATCAATTTGTTTAAAGTGCATTTATTTTAATGAGAAAGATTATAGGTTTTACAAATTGGAAAAACTAGAAGGATGAAAAACTTCATGTGCGCTATTATTATATTCAGAATTAAAATTACATGAGATAATTAATTCCTTATATGAAATTTATAACTACCGGAACATTAATTAATTTAATTCTTGTTCTTGTCACACTATCAATTAGTTTAGATTTTTTTATTTTATATTTTAATATATAGTTATAATATGTTGTAAGAGAAAAAAACTGGAATATGATACTTTATAATTATTTTTATTGTTTTAATAAATAAAAATAATTACGTAATATTTATGATTTCGACATCATAAAATTTACTCGCGATATTAGAGATTTTAAAATTCCTTCTCGTTCTCTATTTGTATTATAAGGCAACAATTTTTTTAAGTAATTTCTTGAAAACTAGTAGTCAGAGAAGCAACGGTAAAAGAAATACAAGATCGTCAATGAAAAGTAAACTCGATCAGTAAATTATTTGAGGATGCTAGTATGATGTAAGGTATTATTTATGCGGTTAGTTATTTAGAAATTATCATTGCAACTATGATATTAATAATATATTTGTGTTCAAAATTTAAAAGATAATTAAATTTGCATTTTTGTTCTCTTTATTAGGAGGCTGAAGTAGACCTATATTCAAGAAGACCACAATTTTAGCAATCAACAGTCTAAATGGTACATCGAAATTCTATGAAATTTCTTCTTTATTGTTAATCATAGTCTCATTAGGCTTATTTTTTACTAAGATAGATTTTATTATCATTTTTAATTAATTAGAGAGAGAGATTTTATTATCATTTTTAATTAATTAGAGTTTCTTTAGAGAATTTTATGAATGTTTTGGATTTAATTTATACCAAGAATTTTGTACAAATTCTGATTTGCTGTAGTTATTAGGATTATTTTTTTACTAATACAGATTCTACTACCTTTTTAATTAATTAGGATTTCTTTACAGAATTTTATGAATGTTTTGGATTTATTTTATACAAACAATTTTGCACAAATTCTGATTTGCTAGTTATTTAGATTTTTCAATGCTAGGGCTGTGAAAATAATTAAAGCTTCTAGCCAGTACTCAAGGTTCACATGGATCTTAGTTATCGTATCTAACTTACTAATTTCTTCAAAAGAACTATCATATAAATTCAACGACAAAAGTTTTTGCTCTCTTGGTCTCCTTCTACGCATTTATTCCGTCAGAAAATCTTTTAATTTAATGATGGTATAATTTTATTACATAATTTCATTATTTGGAGTTTTTATGCTTAATCGTTTAGATTTTGGGTACTAGAATGGTTAATGACAACGGTTATGATCATCTTTTGACAGAGCAGTAAGTAATAATTGAACTATATAATGTTTGAATGTACATCCTAAAATTAAGTGATGCAAACCACTCAATCAATTATGTGCGTAGTTCAAAATGAATGGAACACCCACATTATTTCTGTCTTCATATATATACTTTCTTTTATACATAACTAAGCACAGGAAAGATCTTGTTAATCAATTAATTTGTTTTAAGTATTTTCTGTGTGGCTTCACTTGATTTTTCTTTCGTATTAGTTTTCCCTTATAGACGTTCATCCTATCTAATTCATTGAAATGATCCGTTCGTCTCCCATGCAGGATTGAATTTTGTATCCTTAACAAAAGAAAAAAATAATATTAATCCATGATGAACCCCAGTCTCTTATGGGTAGAATTCGAGGATTAGAAGCTATTAGGGACTTTTAATACCTTCTTCTCTATCTTCATATTCTATTGCATCTTCTAAATGAATCAACACATAATATTAAAATTGAAACATAATGCATGCGTGGATCGTTGGTGTGTTTCTGTACTGTTTCAATTTTAAATTATCACTATTATTTGAAATATCTACTTTCACCTTCTTTGTTCAAGATTGGTAATTAGTTCCTTGAGAACTCTATAGTTGGAAAATTCATTCTATGATATTACTAGGACAAATTTAATTAACCAAGATAGAAATATGTAAAGCCCTGTTTGAGGTTCAATCTAGAGCAGAAAGTAGAAACGCTCGTCGCAAGCTAGTTCACTAGCTTGAAGTCACAGATAGCAGTTGACAAATACACAGATGAAACCAAATCTCAGACCTTTCTACTAATTTCATAAAAGGGAAGTCAATTAATATCAGTTACTTAATTTTGGTAAATTATTTCTTATCCCCTCTCTCTTTTTCATACCAATCATTTCGAGTTTCATATATATTTATAATATATTATTCCAATTAATAGTATTTCAGAGACAACAAGTAATTTGTTTTTATTGAATCGAAGCGAAATTAAAGTTGGTTCGCTTTTTTTTTTTTTTTCATCCTTTTCATTTGCATTTTCGGCCCTAGAAAAAAAAGTAAAAACAGTGTTTTTTCAAAAGATTTGTCATTTTGTTACCAAAAACTATGGAAAAATAAAACGCATGCCAAATCAAAAGACACCTCTCAACTCTCAACATCAGCCTCAGGTATATTGCATCTTGATTACCTATCCCTCAACACGCGTCACAGAATCTATCGCAGATTTTTTGTCTTTAATCCCAGTTTCCATTAATTTTCAACACGTGTAGTTGGACATGCAAATGAAAATGCAACAATCCTCCCGGTAATTTCAAACATTTACAAAACTGTTGTTATCGTTAATTCTACGAGGGAGAAGATTATACGGCGCCGTATCCTATATGAGTTTCATACGGCCGTTAAATAAACTACCTACCCCAAAATCCTTACATCACGACGTATTTATATATACACATAGTCGTGGATTTTTACTTTTGTTTTTTGTTTTTCTCCTTTAGCGTACTCTCTTATGCAAAACAAAATTGAATAAATATTAAATTTTATGTCTTTTTTACATTAAAAATTAATTAAACAATAAAAAAACGTGTTTTCACTTACTTAATTTGAAAGTTATTATGAATTAAAAAAGGTTTTATAAGTTAATTTTCTTATAACAGTAAACTCTTCTTCTACTCCCTTATATTTTGAGTACCTAACACATTTCCATTCTTATAAAATGAATTTTTAATATAAAGGCATTCTCCAGTTCAAATATATGAGGTTTTTTTTTGTCTGAATTTCAATTTGATAATTTGTATACTACAAAATGATATCAAACCATATATAAGTATTGGTGATAATAGCTAACATACAAATTAATGGAATTTTTTTTTAAAATTTGTACTTTTCTTTTTCATTTTATCTACTCGAATTAGTAAGTTTTGGACCAAGATATTGACGTGAGATTATAGGTTAACAATATTGAGAAAGTTAAAATTAACCACAAACAATGGCAAGAAAATGAGGTGACTAATAATGTTCACGTCTTGATTCTTGTCTATGGGATAGAAGCCACACTCCAGGGCATCAAGCAGACGTCCGTTACCGTTAGATGAAAGGTTAGAAGCGGAGTTCAAAAGTAACTCAATATGGTTAGTTTTCAACTCTAGAATCTATAGTTTCTTTCATGGCTCTATAAATGCAAGCATTCCCTCGACCTTTCTCAGTGCTTCACCGTAAAAACCAATTGCCTCTTCGTTTCTCTAATATAAATGGATTCTCTCTTGGTTCATTTTCCTTTAAATTTTCCTTCTTCAGTTTGATCATGATCAAAATAGATCAATGCTCCTGCAATTTTCTAGATAGCCAAACACTCTGTTACAAAATTCTATATTATGGCTACATTAAATTTTCATTGTTTTCTTATTCTGTGTCTATATAATTGTCTATATAATATCCTACACTTGCTTGTGCAATTTTCAAGAGAGCAAAAAATCCAAAAATTTTTACATAAAAAGTTCGGCTCTTCATGGTTTTGAAACCGTAGAAAACATTTTGTAAGTGCATTCAATTTGGATCAAGCCATACCTACAATCTCTTTCCCTTTAAAAACGATCACATCATTTAGAAAATGTTGAAAGATGCCAATAAAAATTTCCACGATTTCGCCGAGCGTCCATTTTACGGTTTTAATCTAAACCCTAAGCAATACAACGATGCCCTCGACGAGACAATATACGGCTCCGATGAGTTCCGCATGTTCGCATACAAGATCAAAAGGTGCACCAGGACCCGGAGCCACGACTGGACGGACTGTCCCTATGCCCACCGTGGTGAGAAGGCGCAGCGCCGTGACCCACGAAAGATACCGTACTGCGCCATAGCTTGCCCGATGTTTCGAAACGGAAAATGCCACAAAGGCAATTCATGTGAGTTTGCTCATGGCGTTTTCGAGTACTGGCTCCACCCGGCAAGGTATCGGACACGTCCATGCAAATCAGGAAGGTTTTGTCAACGCAAGGTGTGTTTCTTCGCACACACGCCCGATCAACTACGGGCTGAGGGGAAACACAAGTGCCACCATGCTTATGGGGCAAGAATGAATGGTGCAAATCATTTCGTGGAAAATGGATCAGGATCGAGCAAAGTCTCTGCTACCTCAGAGATGATACCCCAGTTTTCACCTTCATCGCCGACAATGAAGAGTAATGAGAGTAGTTTCCACGGGGTCTCTGAATTTTTGAAGAGTTTGAGAGCGTTGAAGATAAGGGATAACAGTGGTGAGGAAGCTAGAGGGAGAAGTGCTGTCGTTGGATTTGAGATTCCGGATTCCGATTTGCCAAATATTGAATGGGTTTCAGATTTGGTGCAGTAAATGTGAGATAATGCAAGTGGTGTTAAGGTTTGGAAAATGTTTGGCGAGTAATATATATGTATGTCCGCTTTATTTATTGGAGTAACGTTTTATGTAAAAATTTGTTAATGTGAGTGTTTGGAAGAAGGCCCGGTGCATCGTCTTCTTTGTTTTGTTTTTTGCTGTTTCGTTTTGAAGTTATTAGTTCGTTTCTTTGTTTTGTTTTTTATTCAAATGATTGTATCGAGTGAAATGAGTCTATATGCAATTTCTTGCTTGATGTAGTCATCTGTCCTTTGGTAGTAAATACGATAATGAACAATGTATGAGCTCTCCCTCTTATAAGGATGATTTTGTTGTCTAATTTCTCTCAAGTTTTAAGAGAAAAATTATAAATTATGACAATTAAAACATATTATTTTCGATAATGAATAATGTATGAGTTCTTCCTCGTGATTTTGTTGTCTAATTTCTATCAAGTTTTAAAAAAAAATTATAATTTATGACAATTAAAACATATTATTTTAATAATTACTTTCAAATTATAAGGATGTTTTTGTTGCTAATTGCTCTTTTAAAACTCTAATTGTTCTCAAGTTTTAAAAGATATCATAAAATATGATAATTAAAATATATTATTTTTAAGGGTGTCAATTTGGATAAACGTATCGTATTCGTGTTATGTTCATACACTTATAGTATTTTTTTGTTTCCATTCGAATACGATCCATATATTAATCGTGTCAAAAATCCTCAATCCAATTATAATTCATTTATTAATCGTGTTATTTATTTTTTAAATAGGTGATATAACACGATACGATTGGATCATTAACTAGATCTAATTTATTCAATTAATTAATATAAAATTTAATCTATTTAACTAACTATTTATTTAAATATAAATTAAATATCAAATATAAATAAATAAAATTACTATTTTAAATAATTATTTACACATAATTATTTATTTAAACATGATTAATCATTTAACTAATCGTGTTTTAATAGTGTCTTAATCATATTTTAAACGAATAAACGAATTAAAAAAGTTAAATCAGCATCCGACACGATTATTAATCATATGACACGAATACGATTCGATTATTATTCGTATCAAAATTTTTAAATCCGAATCTGTTTAATTTTATCGAATTCGTGTCGAATAATTGTGTCGTCATCCAAATTGCCATCCTTAATTATTTTGATAATCTTTCAAATTTAAATTATTATTTTTAAGAGAACGATTTACATGCACTTGATATACTAATACTTATCAGTTTTCACTTGTTCAGTTGGCTACTTGGCTAGGCAATCGAGTTAGTGTTAAGTAATTAAAGTCAGTTAGGTATAGACAAATTTTTGTCTTTTATAATACATTTTTTCCCAAATTTAGAAATTAAGGGTTCTTTTTTCATAGTTTAAACTTGATAAAAAGAAGTGATTTGTAATAGTTAAATCAGTCACATGTCACCCTTTTTGTGATTTTCGGAATAGAAATATATTTGGGATTTATTCACGTTATTACCTTAATTGATAAATTTAAGTAAATAAAAAATTTTCTCCTATTTTAATATTTTTAAATTTTGAAAGAGATTGTGACACAAAACAATCTCTTTCAAAATTTATTCCTTTAAGATTTAATTTATCTTTAATTTTCTTACCAAACACACACATATATGCACACACACACACATGTATAATTATATGTTAAATTCTATTAGTTTGCAATTTTAGTTGGTTATTGATCACAATTATATGTTTTGTATTTAATGTGAAAAATTCAGAATAAATCAAATTTTAACCATAGAAAGTTTAAATGATATATGTTACAAATTTACAATCTTGCCATAAACGCCTAATTTATCTGAGATCATAAATATTGAGTTCATATACTTAGTGACTATTCTATTAGATCGTTTTAATAAAGTTTCAATAAAATAATTAATATAAACCCATAAATATTTAACATTGTTGGAAAAAGTATGCAATTGACACGTGAGACCCTAACAAAAAGAAACGTGGCACTTCCGTCTCAGGCATTTCAGTCTCCCAGGTGTACTCGGCCTCAGGCCTAGGAAGTCAGTCTCTTAGGGGAGTCCAATCTCCCGCCCCAGGGAATAATCCTCTCAGGCAAATCCATCTCAAGTCTCAAGGGATCGATTTCTCAAGTAAACGCACACTACCCTCTAGGGGTGTCCGACGATCCTCAGGTGGTTTAACCTCAGGGTGCAGAAATGGGCCACAGCCCTCAGGTACCAACAGTTGAAGCCCTCAGGTACCAGCAGTTGAAGCCCTTAGGTAGGTAGCAGTCATGGGTCTCAAGGAATCTATGTCCGCCTCAAGATGAGCTCACCCACCTCCCAAGAAAGTACAAAATTAGCCTTCCAACCGCAAGGGTCTCTCAGGGAAGACGTCTCCTCCTCACCAACATGCATGCAGCCCCCAACCAGAGAACCCCTAGTCACGCATTCACACTATCAAAAATGGGAATGATTGCTGACACAGCAAGCCCTATGATAGAAATAGATTCCCTATCCTAGGAGTTGCCTGTCCCATCCTCCATCCATTTTCAGATAATGTGACAGCAGCAGACCTAGAATTTGCAGGAATGTCAGCTACAACATTAATAGAAGGCGATCACACATTGCCTAAAGGCACTAGAGTCCCATCATTCCCATTCTACGATGCCTAATCACATCACTAGGGCATTATATAAGAGAGGGTTCTCCATCAAAGAGAGGATCTTCTTCTGCTTCTTGAGGTCTTGATTCCAAAACTTGAGCCCTCTTTGGCTTTCTACTTGTTGGTAGTTTTCTCCTGTTTTTTCCTTCTTCATATTCGGTAAAAGAGTCTCTTTTTCTTATATTTTCATTCTGATTTGCTTACCGGAATTCACCATACATTTTTTTACTATATCTGACTTAGGCATCAGAGTTTTCCTATCGAAAACGTCACCCGATATAACTCCTAGTGTGTTATTATCTTGCAGAAACTTAGAGGTGAGGTTCTGTAAGGAAGGATCCGGCCAACCACCCTCTCTAGCATGGATCCATCGACATAACAATCATATTCATATTCACACCTCAACAGCTAGCATCGTTTATGGGAATCTGACAAAAAGCCATTGAAGCATCGCTTGGTGAGGAAAGAAAGGTGATTTTGAAACATTGATAAATTCAGATGACATAACGAATGCAAAGGTATATAGGCTCCAGCAAAAGTGCATCCCAAAGAAGAGGGAAAGCCCCACTCATGTGAGGAGGACCCCGACCTGGGAGCGAATATACAGATAAGCTCCTGACTAGCAGGGCCGAAGCATTAGAAAGAGAACTCCTAGAGATCAAACGACAGCTAGTCAGGGAACCAATCACCATAGGAGAGGAAAGAACGTCATTTTCTCCTGGAGAATGGGAAAATCGAACTCGCCAAAGTGGTTGTGTGGAGAAAAATCAGAGCTTCCAAAAAACATATGGCTACTCGTCTACATCCAGGCTGACAGTCTTACAAAAAGGGAAGGCCAAAGCAACAGAAAGGTTACAGAGTACCTCAGGAGGTTGACGCTCTCTTTAGAATCTATAGAAGGTAGGAACAGAGAAGAAACAATGCCAAAAAACATCACCAAGAGATGAGTAAGTGGAAAGGGGGGCACAACTTGGCCCCCACTAACATGAGGTTTGACCTCAACGAGAAATATGCCTGAGAAAGGAAAGTCATGACAACTACTGATAGAAAGTAGATAGAGGACTGTGTAAGAAAGGTGTTACAGGAAATGAGAACGTAGAGCATTCTTGCTCAGGGGGAGAACTCAAGAATTGAGGAAGTCCTCGCTTTTTCTATCGCGTCTCCCCTCTTGAAGAAAATACTGGCACTTAAAAATTCAAGATGCTCTCTGGGAAGACTGATCCCTCTTTGCACATAGATGCATTCAGGGAGATGATGCTGATACAGGGCTTGACAGAACTATAAATGTACAGACCTTTTTACCTGACCCTAGAAGGGCCAGCCAGGCATTGGTACAAGAGACTGCCACCCGCCAACATTTGCAGCTTTAATCAACTGACGACCATCTTCGAAAAAGAGTTTAAGGAGACGGCAACTGTCAACCAAAACCAGAGCACTCCTGAAGAAGCTCAGGCTGTCCCAGGCAGAAGAAAGCCCCTGCAGAATGATCAACAAAAAGGAAAGAAAAGTCGCCATCAGAATTCTAGGAATAATAGCATAAACACAGAAGGAATTGACAGATAGCAAGAAGATTATTTTTTGCAAGCTGTGTAAGGAAAAAAGACCCCGAGACCCCCTCCAATAAGGAATTCTTCCTGGAAAGGTGAACAAATAACTACCTAGGAATTCACGTCACTGAAAGCTCCTTTGTCAAAATTGTGAGTATACCACAAGTGGGGGACTCGTTGTCACCACACCCTCAAAATATGAAAGACAAAAAGGCTCAAGAAAAACAAGGATCAGTCCTGTGAATTCCACAAAGAGGGTAGTCACACAAGACAACATCAAGAAAATGAAGATGACCAGGTCATCTAAGGGAGATTTTCGAGTGGCCTCCGAGGGGTTCTTAAGTGCTAATGGGGAAGGCCCTCACTAAATGATTCGAGAAGTCAGACCTAGAATATACAAGCTAGCCTGACTTAATGATAATGTCCTAAACCAGGCCTGGGATTCAGGAATGCAGAAAAGAGTATTGCCCCTGAGAGAGCCTCTGCTCAGGTTGGCCCACTTGTAACATTCGTTTGTATTTTCTCTTGTGAGAATAAAATAGAATATTTGAATCTTCCTTAGCACCTCATAGAGTTTTTACTGCTTCAGTATCTTCCTTCTAGTGTTAAGGTTGACCGCGGGTCCTAAAATCTCTTAGCATTAGTCTTATTACTTTAGTATCCTTCTTCTATCTTCCTCCTAGTGTTAAGGTTAGCCACAGGCCTTAAAATCCCTTAGCACTAGTCGAGTTAAAAATCCTGCCCAACCCAGGTTCACATAAATCCTTGGTTCAATCAGCCATCCCAAGAGTCTAAGACCTGGTTTGAGATTAAGGCTCGGTAATCCCTCCCAGTGCCAAGTCCCTCCAGAGAAAATCTTTCCCAACCTAGGTTCGTATAAATCTTTGGTCTGATCAGGTATTCTGAGAGTCTAAGACCTGATTTACGATTAAGGTGAGGTAATCCTTGACAGTGTCAGGTCCCTCCAGAATTAAAAATCCTGCCCAGCCTAAGTTCGTAAAAATCCTTGGTCCAATCAGGCATCTTAAGAGTCTAAGACCTGCTTTGAGATTAAGGCGCGACAATCTTTAGTAGTGTCAAGTCCCTCCAGAGTTAAAAATCCTGCCCAGCCCAGGTTCGCATAAATCTTTGGTCCGAACAGGCATCCTCAGAGTTTAAGACCTGGTTTGAGATTAAGGCGCGATAATCCCTAGTAATGTCAGGTCCTATCCAGCCTTGGTTCGCGTAAATCCTTAGTTCAAATCAGGCATCCTGAGAGTCTAAAACCTGATTTGCGATTAAGACGCAGTAATCCCTAGTAATGTCAGGTCCTGTCCATCCTAGGTTTGCATAAATCCTTAGTTCAAGTTAGGCATCTCGAGAGTCTAAGACCTAGTTTATGATTAAGATGCAGTAATCCCTGGTGGTGCAAGGTTATCTTCCAATATCTAGAATGGCTTTAAGCCCTTGAAGACCCCTGACCCTAGTTGAGAATACTCCTAGGGTCTCGGGTGGAGTTAAGCTCCAAAGTTCACCAAATAAAGACACCTGAAGACCCCTGACCCTAGTTGAGAATGCTCTTAGGGTCTCGGGTAAAGTCAAGCTCCAAGACTCCCCAAATGTACTACTAAACCCAAGATGTTTACTGTCACTCTCGAAGAACGATCAGTAACCGTTCACTTAGCTGATTTTATGCTCAAGTCATAATTAAAGCTTCTTCAAAATTAGTTAAAGAAGATAATTAGCCCGAAAAACACACAGAAATGAGCAAAAAGTCCTTGCCATTCATGAAGAATTGGGATTATACATGTATATGTAGTACATACAAAAGAATTAGCTCCAGGGAATAGGACAACAAAGAATTTTATAAAAATATATTCTAAGTCCTCAAGTACTCGATGGGAGACCTATTTCATCCTCAGTCTAATATCTCCATCGGTACATCGTCTACTCAGGGGGGCAGGAGGGGTTTCTTTATTAAGCGTCTAAGGGGCTGAAGGATTCTCTTCTCTTTCTATCATTAAAGGGGCCTCTTTATTATGCACAGCTCGAGAAGGAGGAACATCTTCCTAGTGTGCTGACTGATCTTGGGGGGCTAGTGGTTCGGTACCCTCGATGGCTGCCTCGGAAAGACCTTCTATTTTAACGGAAGGAACTTCATCTCTTAGTCTTCCATCATCAGTAGTTATCTCACCCATTTAGGCCATAAGGGGATCATTTTGAGAACGAGTACCAGAAGTCCCTAAGATGTCGCAGCCCAATTGATTAAACAACCAGTGCAGGTCTAACTCTGGGTACTCTTGGAGGAAAAGACGGCTTATTAAATCTACACCTTCGTCAACTCCCTCGTTGTACCAATCGACGAGTTGAGCTGGAACCTCCTCTAATTTCTTCCTTTGCTCCTCAGAGGTTTGCTGTAAGTTTTTGTGTGCCTCTCCTAATACCCAGAGCTTCTCAGTCAGAAAGTTCGTCCTGTCCTCCAACCTCACCAGTGTTGACAGGACTATTGCGTACTCCCCCTTTCGACGATTATCTTCCTCCTGTAGGGTCTGGTACATTTCATTCAACTTATTGAACTGACCGATCATCCTCTGCCTAGCCTGCTTAGTAAGTTCATTCTCGGTTTTAAGGGCCTCAGACTGGGTCTCAGCGATCGATAGTTTCCCCTGTATATCTTTTTTTTTCTTGAGCCACTAAGCCCTCTCGCCCTCTAGGGCTGAAACCTTGGAAGTCAGCTTCTTTCTCTCCTTAACGGCCTACTCCTGAGTGACTATTAGGCCTTATTGGGCCCCCTGGCCCAAGCCTACTTGAAAGCACTCTTCCCATCTTCACCGGACTCTTGGGTCTTGATAGGGTCCCCAACCTCCTTTAGACTGCTAATGGTGGCAATAGTGGGTTTGCTTTTGTCAATCATATTCCTGACCTCGAAAAACCAGAGACATATAAAGGCCCAAAATCTTCCAAAAACTAAAAAGGATTTAGAACCCTTTACCTTTTCAGTGGAGATGATAGATTTATCAGCAATGCACGAAGAAAAAGCTCGAGCACAAGCACCTGCAAACACACAAAAAAAGAACAAAAGACAAGGAAGCGGTAGTCGAAGCCAAAGTAGAAAGGGAATTAGAAACCACTAGAGTCAAAGATTCCGTTGAAGATAGAAAGGTGAAAATTACAGCTGAGAAAGAGGAGTATTTATAGTGGAAAAAGACTAATCTCCATCGTCGATCTGAAAGGACAGGCGATGGCCATGTGTCCAAGCCCCTTAAATGCCTTCGTGTCTCGAGAAACGATTGAGTACTCGCTATCAGAGTTCTGACACATGGCCCATTCATAGTTGAGTATTCAAATCTTTTTGAAATACGAAGCGTTGCAAGCTCAGGGATAGCTGTGTGATACAACCCTAATGTACAACACTTAATGAGGGAGAATAAATGACCTCGAGAGAAGACATGTTACCAGGTACCAAACGACTCCGTCAAGTAAGGTTTTCAATGAATAGAGCAACGTATAAGGCATCCCAACCGTCTTAGTAGATATCCTCTTTGCAGTAAAGATTCACCTTAGGTCTTATAGAGTTCCCCCACCCCTAGGAGACAGATTGATCCAGCCATGAGTTTCTAATGTTCGCTTTGCAAGTCTTACACCAGAAATTGGGGGACTATCTATTGAAAAAAGTATGCAATTGACACGTGGGACCTTGACAGAAAGAAACGTGGCACTTTCGCCCCAGGTATTTCAGCCTCCCTGGTGTACTCGACCTCAGGCCCAAAAAGTCAACCTCTCAGGGGAGTCCAATCTCCCGTCTTAGGAAATAATCCTCTCAGGCAAATCCTCTTTAGGTTCCAGGGGGTCGATTTCTCAAGTATGAAGTCCCAGTTGGCGCAATCCAAGAGGGGGGTGAATTGGATTAATTAAAAATTTAAACTTTAAATGACTATGAAGATGAACTCAGTAAATGCAATGGATGTATGAAGTGCTATGTTGACAGAGATTTAAGAACACACAAATTTTATAGTGGTTTGATAGAACGTCTACGTTCACTCTTCTCGGGTGAATCCACACACGCCAAAAATCACAAAAATCTTTGTTTTTCCCTGGTCAAGAGAAGCCCAAACAAATCCTTCTTAATCGGGTGAAGGGCAACCTTACAAATCATCTTACTTTTTCGGGTGAAATGTAACCCACAAATTTTCTTTCTTAACAAATGGGTGAAGAGACCCAGATTGATGTTCAGAAATTAAAAATTAAAACTCACTAAATGAGTAGATAAATAATAAATTCTCTTTGCACACTTTCTCTCACTACAAAAAAATACAGATAATAAATGAGAGAAAAGTAAATATTGTTTTGTTGCAGAGAATATTGTTTGATCAAAAGAATGTTTTTCAGCTCTTGAATCTCTATTGTTGTATTCAAAAATTGAAGCTTAAATACCAGCATTCAATTTCCTCAACGGCCATATTTTTCTTCATTAATGGCGACATTAAATGAGCCTGAAACTAGCCGTTATGACCTGAAATTTTCAAAGGTATCGATACGATTTTACAGGGTATCGATACGTTTAAAAACTTTGCCTTGAAGGTTTCGATATGTTCCTTGAGGTATCGGAACCTTTTGACGTAAATAAAATCAAGTCCGTCATGAGGGTATCGAAATGTCTTCAATGAG
>JAVXUL010000021.1:6278692-6292149 GCA_035590515.1 Trichilia minutiflora | reverse complement strand
TCCAGCTCGAAAGTCTTCTAGAGTTTTGAGGCTCCCAGAGAGATATGGTTTTCTAAATGAGCAAGATTTTGAATCTTACTCAGTGGGAGTAACAGATTATGGAGATGATCCTAGAACTTATGAAGAAGCAATCCTGGATAAAGATTCAGGAAGATGGTTAGAGGCAATAAAATCTAAGATAGAATCCATGCATACCAACCAGGTCTGGACACTTGTTGATCCTCTTGAAGGAATAGTTTCTATTGATAATAAATGGATCTTCAAGAGAAAGATAGGTAAAGATGGACAAGTAGAGATAAGCTCGATTGATTGCGAAAGGTTATACTCAAAAACCAAGTTTGGATTATGAGGAGACATTTTCGCCCGTAGCTATGATAAAGTCTGTCAGAATAATGTTAGTTATAACTGCATATCATGATTATGAAATTTGGCAGATGGATGTAAAAACAGTTTTTCTTAATGGTTACATTGAGGAAAATTTATTTATGAAATAGCCTATCAGTTTTATATCTTCTGCTGAACCTTATAAGGTATGCAGGTTGTATTGATCCATTTGTCAATTGAAACAATCTTTTAGAAGATGGAATATCCGATTTGATGAGGCAATTAAAGGATTTGGCTTTATTAAGAACCCGGATGAACCTTGTGTATACAAGTGAATTAAGGATCATGCGATCACATTCTTGATATTATATATAGATGACATATTATTGATAGAAAATGATGTATGCATGATGGTAGAGGTTAAACTCTAGTTATCCAAAATGTTCTCTATGAAAGATTTAGAGGATACAACTTATATTCTCAGGATACGGATCTATCGAGATAGATAAAAAAGGATAATAGGATTATCTTAAAGATTGTACATAGAAAATATACTAAAAAGATTTAGCATGGAGAACTCTAAAAGAGGTCCTCTTGCCCTTCAATCATAGTCTTTATCTTTCAAAAGATATGGGTTCAAAGATTGATGAAGAGCAACAACGGATGCGTGGTGTACCATATGCATCGGCTATTGATAGTTTGATATATGTCATACTATATATGAGACCTGATATTGCTTATGCTGTAAGTGTTATTAGCAGATATCAGACAAATCTTGGAGAAAAATATTGATCAGCAGTGAAAACAATCCTTAAATACTTGAGAAGAACTAAGGAATTGATTTTGAATTATGGATCTCAAGAGTTGAGTATTTATGGGTACTCAGAGTCAAACTTTTAATCTGATGTAGATGATCGTAAATCTACATTAGGTTTTATCTTTTTATGTAATAGAGGTGCTGTTAGTTGGAAGAGTTTCAAGCAAACGACAACAACTGACTCTACTACAGAAGCTGAATATGTTGTTACTTCAGAAGCAGTTAAAGAAGTGGTTTGGATGCGAAAGTTCGTGTTCAAACTTGGTGTAGTTTCTTACATGGCTTATCGGATAAGCGTATTATGTGATAATACAGGTGTTATTGCACAGACAAAAGAATCGAGAGCACACCAAAAATCCAAACATATTCAACGGAAGTATCACATTTTGAGATAGTTCGTTGGTGCTGGAGACATTCTAATTTAGAAGATACCATTGGCTGAGAATGTAGCTGATCCTCTCACTAGAGCGATGACACTAAAGCAGTTAGACCAGCATCTTGAGAAGATGGGTATTAAATATAATAGCGAATGACTTTAATGCAAGTGGGAGTTTGTTAGTGTTATATACCCTAAAATCATTAGTGTTATCGATTTGGACATTTTGTATTGAATTATTTTAATGATGTATTGTACATTATTATTAGTAGTAGAGAAACTGTTTCTTAATTTGTATGTGTATGATGTTTTCTTTTCTTTTTCATACATTGAAAAATATGCATAGAAATGCCCTGATAAAAGTTATCTAAATTATTCTCCGCATATTCAATATCAATTGGGCACTGATGTCGTACAACAGGCACATTTAATATCTCCAATGAATATCATGAGATGATATTAGTGCAGTTAACACAATGGTTATGTTATTAGGATATTGTTGTAGATTAACAGTTAGAGAACTATTTTTCGAACGTGACCATAGATATAACGAAGCACACGGATGTATGATGTCAATGATTTGTTATATGATTATGCGTGTGTGGTAATTGTTCCTTAAACCTGAGATGTTAGTATCATGATTTAGTATAGATGCATATGGTTTATATGGTGCATAAATACAATACTAGTCACGTTTTGTATAATAAGTCACTTTGGCTATGTGTTATTTATATTGAAAAGTAGCAGACATCAAATATGGGATCCGTTGACTCTTATAGAGAATTGAGTTTCCGTTAACTTGATTTGATTTAGAGTTTTCAGTTGGATTTTGGCAGATGCTTGAAATCTAAGTTTCTAGCCAGAGTGACTAAATATGACATGAAAGAGTTTCATTGTAGTTCAGTGCATTGGAACCGAAACTAGAGTAAAAATTGAGTTTATAAGTTTTGACACCTGTGAACCCTGACTCAATTATGATTAGACAAATGGAAGGAATCTATCCACACGAAATGTTTATTCAGCATTAAAAGGTTTGTTGAAGACTTTTTCATTGTGACTTTGGGACTATGGCATATTGCTAGATGCTAATCATAGTCGTTGAAAGTCAAATAATTCGACATAGACTCGCTGAGATCGATTCTGGCTTATAGTTAATATCACAGTGAACCAAGAGGTCACAACCAATAACTAGTACTTCTTCTTGCTATTAGAGAGAGTAAATAATGTCTTCAAGAGAGTTAGCACTCTCAGTGACAATATTTGACCGAAAAGTGTAAACCGTTTACACGTTATATAGTATAACAAGTGAGAGGCTATATTTGATCTTAATATTACTTAAAGTAAGTTATAATATATTATTTATGTTAATAAATAATAGAAGAATTAAAATAAATTTGGTCAAAATTAGTTTAACCGAATTTGGGATCAAATCACAACTTTATAAAGTTTAAGGGCCTATATATAAATATACCTTATTTGCTTTATTGAACAAGCTTGAGCGGCTGATGGATATTTCTAAATTTGTTCTTGGTATTTAAGTAAATGAGCAAATATTATAAATAGACCATTTTTTTGTTTTTGATGAATTTTTGAAAAATAACAAATGCTCTCTCTCTACTTTTTCTCTCTAATTCGATCATATAAGAAGTTGCTCTTCGGGTTTTATTTCTCTTGAGATCTTATCCATTTGGGATTGTCTTCGCCTTCTAAACATTAAAAATTAGTATTTGGTTATTTGATTTTATGATTTTTGGACTAAAATATAAGTTCTTAAAATTTGAAACCCATATCTATAAACTTAATTTTACTATGCTTTCATCCATCAATTACGTCATTCCGTGCTTCAGATCTCTAACTTGTAAAAAATTTCAAAGTCTCAAATATTCCCTTAAACACTAACCCTTTTATAAATCACATGACAGTGATTTAGTAGTCAAAAATTCAACTCTCACACAAGAGTATTCTAACAATTTTCTTTTTCTTTAAGATTAATATATTCTCATATACTAATTAATTACTAATAAAAATTACCATGATCAACAAATCCTTCGTGTTTAAGTAAACTATAATTATTAAACTTAAGCTATATCTTAAATTGACAGATAAGTTTGTCAAAGATATTACGAAGAAAATAAAAAGTAATAGATATGGAGAAGAAATTAAAGCCTTGTATTTGAACCTTTTTGCTTTCTTACGCCTTGTAGCATTAATAATATCTTGCATATTTTTTTAAGTGAATGACAATTGGTCAATGGAGTCGATTGATATATGTTTGTGTTTTTCGGGTTAATGGAATCGACTGAAGTATGTTTGTGTTTTGCGGGTTATGGACCAGTGCGAAAACTTATAACAATTTGATTAAAATAAAGAAAACTTTATGGAAATTTTCCACAAGCTTTTAGCTTGTCGATGAATAATAGCTTTAAAGTCAACCACGAATCCAAATATATATGTATGGGCACCTTCGTTTAGGACTAAATGATTGAAACTTTTGAGTGGAAAACTGCTATTTAAACTTTATTCCTTTCACATTTGCAGTTTAATTTGGAGTGCTTTTGTTGTCTTAATTTGGAGTGCATAGGGATTCCTATTAGAAAAAAAAAAAAAAAGAAATCTTAATTTGTGGTTTTGTAGGGATAATAACTAAAAGATAATAAGTGTTTTGAGTTATAATGTATTTTTTTTTTTTTATGAAGATCCATTAATTCAGGTTTACAATTTTATAATTAGATTGATTTAGTCATAGAGTTGGTGGATGTCATGAAGATCAAAAAGACCAAAACATTATTGGACAGTTGAATTTGTACTATCATAGGATTCCTGTGACTGGGTAAAGCGTGAAAGGAACAATTGCAAGTAATTACTCATTTTGATCTTAATTAGTAGTTTCTCACACTTTATTTTAACAAAAATTTCTTACTAGCTTAATTTTTCCATATTTTTTTAAAAGAATTATCCAATTGATACAGTACTTTATTATGAAAATGAATAATTTAAAATTATAGTATTCTTATCTATAATTTTTTAAAGAATTATGTTAATTTTAAGTAACTTATGAAGTGAAAAAGGAATAGCGATTTTTAAAAGTTTCGAAAGAGCAGCGTATATATTAGATATGGATTAAAAAAAAAGAAAATACAATTCCAGATTTGTTTATTTTCTTTGTAAAGCTATAGAACGTCAATGAATTATTTATTTATTGGATGAATGATTCGTAACGCAGCAACAAGAAGAAACTGAAGAGAATCAAGATGAAGTCCGGATTCTGTCAAATTCAATGAAATATCTAAAATGACCAATGTAGGCTTCTAATTTCTGTTACCTGTCGTTTTATTAAGGGCAATATATTCTTTATGTAAGAAGAAGAAGATAGTTATAACAGATACTAAAAATCGAATGGATGATAAATAAAGTCCTTTCTTTGCTTTGATTCTGATTCATGAAGAGCAGATTGTATTAATTCTTTTCAGATTGTCGTTCTTTGATTCATAATGAAGAGACAAGGTATCTTGCTTAGAACCAAACTACATAAATTGCTTTAGTGGTTTTGGTCTTTTATTTGTTTGTTTGTTTTCTGTTTTCAATTTCATCTTCGATTCAGTTTTCAGTTTTTCTCGCAAATTGAACAAGATTCAATTGAGTATTGAACAAGATTCAATTGAGTTGGAGTGTGGTTGGATCCTAACATTTTTTTATCAAGAAGATTTCAAACAAATCAAACTTGATTGACTGTATCAACGAAAGAAATATCCCTTTCAAATTGTTTAATAGAGTCTTTCTGCGGTTGTACATTTGTATTATATATGCAGCAAATGATGCCATCCAACGATCCATTTGCTGTTTATGTATTATACAGACAGATGGAGCATGGGATTCTTAGTTTGTTGAATTTTCTCAAAATTGATGCTTACGTTTTGACAAAGCCAACTTTGTTCAAAATTAGGAAAATGATTTGTTTAAATGATAAATATCACTATTTTATATTTTATGATAAAAGTTTTTTTTAAATTTATAAGTTGTGATAAATATTTTTATTAAATTAATTTTTAAAATTTTTTTGCAATGTAATATTATTTTTTAAGTTTTATAAAAGTATAAAAATTAAAAAATAGATATAAAATATATAAAATTACTAGTAAAAATTATATAAAATTTAATAAATAAAATTTATATTTAAAATAAAATAAAAAATTTATAAATTATATTTTATTTTTTAAAATTTTTTATATTTTTATAAAAATTAAAGATATAATAATTATTATATATTAAAAAAATTAACTTAATACGTTATTTATTTTTATATTTTTATTTTTTTACATTATCTATTATTAATATTTCGTTCCCTTGCGCTTTTGTTGCTATACAGATGACCATTTCTCGAATATTTATGCATGTAAATTATGTTCTCTCAAATCACCTTAAAAAATTAGTACTTTTTCATGCTTTGATGCATATTATGTTTTTGTCCTATTTGATGGCGGCGGATTGGATTAGATTTTTATTTATAATTGACAAAAAAATTATATTATTGATTGTTTCAATAATAATTTATATAATTATGAATATTTTATTTTAAATTTTTTAATATTGAAAATAATTTATTTAAAAAAAAAACTCCTAAAGTTTCGTTAAATGTACATTTTAATCCTACTAATTAAAAATCATGTATATTTCAATTCATTAATAGTAAATTTTTTACTTTTTATTATAATTATAATAATACCTTTTTTGAGATTTAAATATATAAAATTATTTATATTTTTATTTGAATTTAGGGATCAAAAAAATAAAATGAAGATTTTATAAATATTTTTAAAAATAATAAGATTAAAGTGTATATTTAACTAAATTTTTAATTATATATATCTATTACTCTTTAATTTACTTCTACTAAAATTAATTTATACCAAACACGATTGTAATAATATGCTAAATGGGCACTCATGTCTTATTTATTATGTGCAATCAAAATCAAATATTATGTCTATTTAGTAAAGTTGGTTTCTCCCACAGTACCAATTACATATTTTTTGGGGTTTAAATAGTTAAATCTTGTGCCTAGGGGTATAATTGAAAATTATTATTTCAAAGATTATACATTTTGTTTGGTATTGAAGTATAATAATTTTGAAATTACAACCACAGTAAAATTAAAGATAAAAAATATCATTTTAACATGTTTGATGAATACTGGGGCAATGGCAATACAGATTGGCGAAGCATACATTCCACTTCAAAGTTTTGAAATACATGAACTCAGTTCATTTTATTATTATTAATTTTGGCTTACAACAGTTAGAGTTTGTACACAATCTAAAAATGCCGTTTGAAAATCCAACTCTAACTTAATTAACCAACAAGTGATCGCTAGATGGCAATAGCTGCATCTGATGGCCACTAGGAAACTTATTCATCCCGGTATCTTTAGCCGCAAAATCTCTCCTCTTTTTAGCGGATTGATCGTCGAAACTTGACACAGCCGAACGCTTAGCCGTCACTCTCGCCGGGTGGGGCTCATTCGATCCAATTCTGTGCGGAAAATTAAGCAAAGCCTTGGAACCACGAATCTTATAAGCGGCTCGATCATAAGCCAAAGCCGCTTCCTCAGCCGACCCATAGGTTCCAAGCCACACTCTCGCGCCATTCTTCGCTGGGTCCCTTATCTCCGCCGCATACTTTCCCCACGGCCTCCGCCTCACACCTCTATAATGTTTTCCTTTAGACATATTCTGATGATTACCACCGCCGCTTATGTAATAAGTCGGAGCGACCTGCTGATCATCATCTCTGGGCTCGGGTTTAATAGTTTTGGCAGCAGTTAAATCTGTCGGAGACCAGCCAAAGTTAACGGCATCACGAAGGGAGTTGTAGATGATCATGTCCTCTGAGTCATCGACTCTCAAAGGTAAGTCACCCCAGTTCTCTGTTAAACAAGAACTGAGACTAGTAAAGATTGAGCTTCCATAATATTGAAGAAAAGTCATTTTCTAAAAAACTTTTGGTTTATGATTTTACGAAATTTTAGAAGTGGGGTTTCATCTGAAAATACAGAGAGAAGAAACTGAGTAGAATTTTTGAACAAGAGAGATTGTAGAGATTGGTATAGAGAGAAAAAGAAGAAGATGGAGAAGAAGAAGAGGAAGAAGAAGTAAAGAGAGAGATGAAGTGGTGGGACTGGTAGTGGTAATAGCCTTTTATGGAGTTTCAAAGAGGCTCAATGGGAAAAATGGGAGCGTGATTGCGACGGCGTTGATTGTTATTACTTGCCTCTACTAAACTTTAACAATATTTCTATTTAAAAAATGTAAAATTAAATATTTATCTTTTTTTTTGATAATATAATTAATAATAATATTTATATTTTTATATAAAACAATAAAATTAAACCAAATTGTTTATTTATTTTTATTATTTTGACATACATCAAGTTATTGTGTTATAAATAAAAATTAATTAAATATTTAATAATTTTATTTTAATTTTCAAATCTTATTTTGCTATTAATATAGATTTAATTGTTATAGAATGACAATAATTTAGTAAAAATTACAAGAATTATTTTTTTAGATTATCAATGATAGAGGTATAATTATTTTTAATTATCCAATGTTAATTATTGAATGTGCAGTTAATTTTTTATTTCTTTTATATATATAATATAAAATAATAAATAATTATATCAAATTTTATTATTATATATAATTGTATAAAGATAATTATAAATAATATTTTTAAAAAACAGAGAGAGAGAAGTTATTATATTTGTATATTTATAATTAAAATAAAATAATGTTAAATCTTGAGAAAAATAAGTGATATTAATTCTGATGAATGTATATGATGTCATGGGAATATAAGGTCATTATAATTGCGTCCTCATCAGCTGGAGAGTTTGAGAGCAAAGTGCATTATGAAAACAACTTGTTAATTGAATTAGGACACAAAACTAAATTTATTTATTTTTTAAAGACATTTTTATATGTGTATTTTTTTTAATTTTATAAGTTAAGATTTATTTTTTTAGTTATATTTTTATTCATTAATTATTAGTTATACTAATAAATTAGTTCAGTGAAAATTTTAGATCCAAATCCTTGTTAATTGATAGATGAGTAATTTTATAAATTTTAATTTATATTTTAATATTTAAATTTTAATTATATCATTTCACATATTAATTATTATTTCATATGTTAATTTATATACTAAATTCATATAGTAATTAGTATTTTAAATAATTTAACACTAACACAACATTTTTGATATTATTAATTTAAAATCTAAATTATTTTTCAAGATAAAATTTTTAACATTACTCCTATTTTATATATGTATTGTAAATTTTAGGTTGACCCAAAAAATAATGCAACGAACAATAACTAATTGTATGGTTTCGTTTTTTATTGTATTTATTCATTCAATTATTAATAATATATTTATTGGTATACAACTACCATGGATATATAAAATAGATTAAACGTTTTGTTTAATTGTAGAAACTCTTTGTTTATTAACAATAATTGATTATATATATTAGCACATATATTTAAAACATTAATTATGCAACTCCCAAATTATTCTCTCCATTTCGAAGATGTACTGACTTCGTTCATAATGGGAATTGGTATTTTTTTTTTAATATTTAAAAGTAGTTAGTTTTGTTAAGAGAATTTTGAATTGTTCCATAAACTGACAAAGTTTTACAACATTTATATAATTAAATTGTTACTTTAATATTCAATTAATATGTTGAATAAATAAAATATTTAATTTTATAATAATACTATACTTTCGAAATAATATCTCTAAATTTAACATCTCAACTGATTTGTTATTTATTAATTGAATGATGAAGAACACACACACACACATATATATATATTAATCTTAATTAAATTTTTATTTTTTATCAAAGACATCACATTTGGTCCATATTACCTTCTTTACTAGTACAAAATTATTGAGATATTTACAATTCTAATTGATTTCTTTATGGATGAAGTAGGTCCTCTCCTCTCCATCTCCTAATTTGTTATGAATTATAACTATCATGTCGGTTGCTCTACCATCAACCTCAAGCTTGCAACTTGTTTAACGAAATAATATTTTATTTTCGATATGATACCTTTCAAATTTTAAATATATGCAATGAATTCGGCTAGTGGTTGATTGTCATTAGCTTGGCCTCTCCTGTTGTATTCAATTGAATCTTCAGGGCCAATTAAGAATATTTATGATATTAATGGGATTAAAATTTTATATTGATATTTAATATTGAGCAGAACCTTAAATATCAGTTATTAAAACACAATAATTTTAATATAAGATGGTTAATAATTAAATTAATGTGACAATTAACTAGTAATGAGCATGTTAAAGAAGACGATTTTGAGCTTAGGATAAGTCAGATAGGGTTCAGATCAGTGTGTTAAAGAAAACGACTTAGAGATCAGGTCAAGTCAGGTCAAATTCAAATAAGAGTAACTCAACTCAAGATCATAATGAAAACATCGTCTCAAGCCTGAAGCAAATGTAAGTGTTATCTTTGGTAGACCTTCAGCAGATAACTTCAGTTGGAGATCAAATCCAATTAAGCTTCAAGTCCGTCTCAGCTTAGACTACTTCCCCTTAACTACTGATGACTCATCCCCGGCCTCTTGCCGCCCTGAAATGACACATGTACAATATGCCTTAAACTCAGTAAATATCTTTAACTTAGAAATTGTATTTTATCGTGAAACGTATTAGCTAACTGTAAGATTTGGATTTCACTGTTACTGTTTTGTCTTTCTTCGGTTCTAAGAAAACGGTCGTATAAGACTGTAAAAATGTAAGCTTTGTGATCCATAGGTTCGTATTAATGAAAATATAGCTACTTCTTCGTTTCTCTACATGCTTAACATATTTATTGACTATATGCATACTAATATAATCTTACAATAAATTATTAACTATATATTTATCATGTGATTTATCATTCTTTGATCACGTTTGAAAAATAATTTTGTAATTATTAATTTATATTATTACCTTTGTATCATGACTTTCATTGTCACCCACACTTAATATCATCTCATAATATTCACCAAAAATATTCAGTATACCTACTAATTAATATTATTGTCCAATCAATACCATATCATAGAAAATATTTTCAATAATTTTATTTAATGATTAAATAAATTATTTATATAATTTACGTATATACTTTATTTAACTAAATAATATAATAAAGAAAATAACTTATATATGTAAGTAAAAAACTCTTTTTTTATTATTGATAAAAATAATATAAGATCAGATGCTCAAAAACCGATAATACGAATAGTTTTTAGAATATACACTAACAATCTCCTACTTGCACTAAAATCATTTGTTATTGTGTCTTATACCTATTTTCTTAAGATGAAGGTCTGGTTACTTTAGTGTCATTGCCTTAGTCTGTAGATTAGCTACATTATTTATTGAATATGTTTTCTTTATAATTATCTCTCTAGTTCCAAAGAACTTTATCAAAATGTGATATCTACACTGATGCTTAGATTTCTAGTATGTTCTTAGTTTTTTATCCTATGCAATAGCTCAAATATTATCATATAGCATAATTATCAGATAAGTCATATTTGAAATCATACCTAATTCAGATATAAACTTGTGTATCTAAACAGTCTTTTTTCTACTTTTGAAACATCAATATATTCAAAATTTATAGTAGAGTTTACCATGTCACATGTTTGAAACTCTTTCAACTGATAACACTTCTATTACATACAAAAATAAATCCATATATAAACTTTTTATCATTCACATCTTATTGAAAATCAGAATCTAAGTATCACTGAATGTTTAGGCCTGAACATCCATAACTCAGAATTAAATCCTTAGTTCTTTTTAAATGCTTAAGGATTAATTTTATGATCAATCAATATTTTTCTCTTATATTAGTCTAATATCTGCTCATAACACTTATAATATGTACTATATCAGGTCATTTATATGGCATTGCATACATTAAGCTACCTATACCTCAAGTATAAGGAATATTATGCATCCACTAATTGATTTGATCACCTTATCAAATAGAATATTCAAACTCCTTGAAACTGACTTTAGTTCATAAATGGATCGATTTAACTTGCATACGTTATTTCTATCAGCAATAGAGACAAAACCTATTGGCTGTTTCATATAAATATTTTTCTTAAGAAATTCATTGAGGAACATAATTTTGATATCAATCTGCCAGATCTCATAATCATTGTATGCTATTATAACTAATATTATTTGGATAGACTTAATACAGACAAAAAGTTTTCTCATAATCCAACCCTTATTTTTTAGTATACTCTTTCACTACTAATTGAGCTTTATAGATCTCTACTTTACTATCTTTATCGATCTTTCTCTTAAAGATCCACTTATAACCAATAAAAAAAAATTATAGTGGATTGACAAGTGTTCAGACTTGGTTAACATGTGAAACTCGTCCTTAAGTATTATAGGCATAATAATAAATTTTTCAAGAGTTTTCGTGCATGTTATCGTATTTAGATTATGCGCGAGATAGTATAAAACTTGAAGATTTTATTTGAGTAAGATTATAGAGTGGGATAGGAGTATCTGAGAAAGAACTAGATTTTTAACCCTCAAATCATCTTTAATTGAGAAAAAGTTTTGTATTATTTTTGTAGATCTCAGAAAGAGCTTTTTGATAATATATTATGGGTTTTGAGGCGATACCCGAGCCAAAGGTATGGCCATTTGAAGTAGCAATCCTCGGAAAGAAGACCAGAAGCAAGTTATCAATACCTTTAGGAGAAAGGTATCGATACGTTTACTATATGAGGCCAAACGTGTCGATACCTTTAGAGAAGGGTATCGACACCTTTCAAAGTTGAGGACCAAACGTATCGATACATTGAAGGCATGATGAATAGTGAACAGTGCCAAATGTATCGATACCTTAGCAAGGGTATCAACACTCTGGTGACGAAAATAAAGTGCGTTTGCGATGAAATGTGTCAATATACTGAGGAAGGTATCGACACCTTTTAGGCTTGTGAATAATATTTTGGTCAAACGTATCGATACGTTAGGGCAAAGGTATCAATACGTTGCAAGAAAAATATCAAAGGTATCGATACATTTTGAAATGTATTGACACCTTTGAGCGATTGCATATCCTATATGCATCGAGCAGGGGGATTGTCTTTCCCATTTGATTTCTTTGCTTTCTCTCTCTATCAAAACAGTAGAAACTATTTCTCTCTCACTCTCAAAATTGATCTCAGCCATTTCTCCACCAAACTCCATCATTTTGATTCTTATAAACTCAGAATCAATATCAGAATCGAGAAATCTTCATGGATCAGAGTTCTAGCTATCGGTTTGAGAGAAATTGAGAAAGAAGGATTGAGGAGAATAGTAATCAAGGAAGATAATCGAGCAAAGAGGGAATCAGAACACTTCTATCGCTTGAGTAAGTTTATCCTTACGTTCATTTCTCCGCTTTTAGCCTTCATTATGCATAAATCAAGAAAATAAAGATTTAGGTTACTGTTCATGAAACCATAGATTTTAGATCGATAAATTAGAGGACTTTGATAGCTATTGGTGTTGAAGTAGATGAAAATGCATGATAGTGAAGTGAGATTCATACTTGATTATATGTTAGAGAGAGAGAGGGGTACGAGTGTAGCATGAGCATGCATTGTATTATGCACGCACTTTGTGATCATGAATCTATGTTTGTATATGTATCCAAACACGACAATTGAGACAGGAGGATCTTCACCACAAGGAGGATACCGAGTGGGTGGTTTTCCACCCTAGAACAGCGAGTGGACATGTTCCTTTCTCGTCGTCTCGTTTTATGTTATTTATGAATAATTATAATGCTAGAGATGATAGCATAGAATATGAATGTGTATGTGTATAACT
>JAVXUL010000021.1:6248708-6267566 GCA_035590515.1 Trichilia minutiflora | reverse complement strand
ATACGAATAAAATTACTCAAAACAACGAAATGAACACACATATGAGTTAGAATCGAAACTACGAATCTCATGGTGTGATTGGTTTGCTCCGATTTCGTCTCTAACACAAAAAACCCCAAATTCAACTTTGAAACCCTACCTCTCCAAACCCAATGCTGCACTCCCAACACCAAATTGATGCTACAATGAAGTATTAGAGTTTTGATGTGTGATTTTCACAAATGATAAGCTCAAGAGAGTATTGTGCTTTGAAGATTGATAAAACAATGTAATAGTTCATGCAAAATCTACACAAAGTGATTTTGTGTTGAATTTATACATTCTCTAAAAAATATAGCCACTACAAAGAAAAAGTGTCTATTAGAATTCAAAACTGTGATGATTTGCTCGAACGAATAGAAGAATTTATTCGAATGAATTTAAGTGAGCTCTATGACTTAAAATGAGCACTAATTTGTTCAAAAAAAACCGAGACATTCACTTGACTAAATGGGTCAACACGTTCCATCGAACCCTGATAAATGTCGTAGCATGAATTCATTCGAACGAAATACTTAATTCATTGAAATAAATTTATCAAGGCTTTCTGTCATAAAACTAACCAATAATTCATTTGAATAAATCCAAATTTTCATTCAATCGAATAGATCTATTCATAAGACTAAGAGAATAAACCCTACCATTAAATGTCCTTAAGCCTCATTCGTTTGAACGAATCGTTAGATTAGTTCAATTAAATACCTTTAAAATTTGAAAAACTTACATTTAATCCAGTGGTATTTTAAGTTTAAGAACTTGGTCATTACTTTAAATATTTGAGGAGGCTTGCTTTAAAAATATGAGAGCCGATATTTTTTGAAAATTGACACATTATGAAAATGACATTTTTGCAAGTCTAAAAGTGACATTTAAGTATGAAAGTATTTGAAAAACTTATGTAAATTTGACGATTAAGTTCATAAATTATTTTTACTCATTGAAAATATGTTTCTTGAGCTTATTGTTGCCCAATCGTCATAATCAAAACAATTGCAAATATACACATTAAATAAAAAAAAGGAGTTAAAGACCTCGAATAATGATACTATGTTTCTTATTCAAGCCTTTTTCTTCCTTTGAGTTCCATTTTTTCATCTTATTTGATTGATCCATTTTGTTGTTTTCAAAATTAGAAGTGTGACATAAATGTTTTAGAACCTCTCTCTTATCTAGAGAGCAAAAACGGCAAGAAATACTGCTAGCATTCCCGGAGCCGCCAACCAATAATTGGAAGAATAAAGATATGGTGCACTGTTAGCAGAACCCGCTGGCGATGATCCAATTGAAGCTGGAGTTGGTGATGAACTTCCGTCAGAGCTTGCGGAGTTCGCCGGACTTTCAGGCAAGCTTGGAGAAGTTGCTGGACTGGCGCCGGGGCTTATTGAACCCGGGAGGACATTGATATCAACTTTCTGTCCGGCTTGGCAGTGACCTGCAATTCCGCAGAGAAAGTACTGGTGACCGGCCGTCTTAAGAGTGATTGAATCAGACCCTGAAGAGTACTGTGTAATCGGATCTTTTCCATTGCATGAATTGAAATCTTGTTCGCTCACTTGTTTCACGTCGTGCATGGCGCTGTTATACTTGAATACTACATGCGTTCGGAAAAGAAACATTATAAATTGATAGAAATTTCTTACAATTAATATTAAGATGTAAAGAAGCCCCATGGTCTACTTGGATGGTTTTCTAGCCAAATAAATTTAGCTAGCCACCAAAATTCTAACCCTAAAGCGTGGATGTGTGTGTTTATTTTAAATTTGAAGTTCAAAAGGTTTAAGGCTCTAGCTATTTGGGCTAAAATTGGCAAAGTTCCAGGAAATTTTGGAATGAGGAGGGTTCCTAATAAGAAAGGTATAAAAAAGAAATAAAATAAAATAAAATTACCAAGAGTATCGCCCACATGAAATTCCTTTCCTTCTGCCCATTTCTTGTAATCCACATTGCCGATTCTCCAACCAGTCGTGTCACCAACGTTGTACGTAGCTGCTATCGATGATCCAAAGAGAGCCATGAATGTCATCAAGGTAATTATCACAGCACCCTTTGTCATTGCCATTGTTGCTGCCTAAAATCACTACCTGAAAAAAATCTTCAACACAATTTAATATATAGGCTTTTGCCACCAGGAATTCCTCTCTCCAGATAACTTGAAGCCGGTGTTCAGTCCGAGAAATATGGAAGGAAGTGATCAAAAAAGGTAACAGAATTATAAACCGGACTAAAAATAGAATAAATGCATGTGATAATTAACAAACACTAATTAAGGAAAAAGAAAAACTGCCATTAAAAACTTGCACGCAGACGCACACATATATATATGTATACAGAGCTATATATTTTTTAATGATTTAACGAAATTAAATGTTCATAGACTATGTCAAATTCATCTAAATTACTACTTATTAAGACATTTTATTAATTGAAAGTGATCGTTCAATTTTCTTCTATTATAAGATCAATGGTGATTCGATTATTAATCAACTGCATGATTCTTTTGGTGTAAAAATTATATATATGTACTTTGTTTTTCTAATGTTAGTTGTACAGAAAGATTATAAAGTTGTTTAAGAAGAATATTGATGAAATTGATAAATTTTGACCTCTTGGGACGACAACTGATCGACTAATAAGGTTTCTTTTTTCTTTTTCTTTTTTATTTATCTTATCTACATGTTGAAATCAAATAGGAACTGATTATCGTGGAGGAAGGTTGGTAAACCGTGGGGCTGTGTAAAATGGGTTAACGAATCATGAACATTGCAGGAATTGTCCAAACACATAGATATATATATTGTACCAGTATCATAATTACTTGATATCTCGTTCAAGTTTTATTTATCTAATAGTTGTGTGCCGTTATATTCACATATGGCAACAAATTACTTTCAGTGAAAAAAACTTAGAACATGCTTAAGTCAAATTTCAAAAAAATATAAATAATTATTTATGATATACTTTTGTTTCTCAATTACAAAATAAAATAATCACAATCTTAATTGACTATCAATTTATTTAGTTTCTAAAATTTTTTAATATATATATACACACGCAGAGGATCAAAAATTATTTATTTTCATTGTATTACAGTTTATCATTTACAATCACAAACTTAGGGTTGGTTTGGTATAGCGTTTAATTAGAGCTTCTCGAACTAGAATTTTCATAAGTAAAATTTTTTAATGTAGAATTTTTAACAAAAAAATATTGAGTATTTGATTATTATGAATGATTTTTAGTAAAAATTGTTTAATTATTTTAATAGAAAATTTTTAAAGTTATATTAGAAGAAAAAAAAGATAGTAAATTTTTTAAATAAAATTAGGGTATTTTAAATAATCTAATTTTTAAAAAAATTAAAAAAAAACTTTACTGTTAAAATCCAAAAATTTAATTTCTTCTAAAAATAAAAAACTTTTTTAATTATTCAAATTTTTTTTGGGATGGCAACCAAATAATACAAAAAAGGTTTAAATGTCAAAACCATTTTTGACTACTAGAAATGTTAAACCAAAGAGGTACTTATACATACAAAACTCACACTTTTAATGCAAGTGTGAGTTTTTTAATGCAAGTGGGCTTTTAATGCAAGTGCTCTCTTTCTTTTGTGTTCAATATTTAAACTTATATATGATTTTTTTCTCCTGTTAAACAGTATTTTATTTTGTTGGTATAAATGTGGTCTACAGTCTACACTATTGTTGATAATTAGAGAAATTTAAAAAAAAAATGAAGGTAATAAAAAACACAGTGCCGTATTATTTAAAGATTATTTTTATAATCATTAAAAATAATTTTATAAAGATTTTTACACATTTACTTCCCATCCCATTACCATCCACAATTGCAAAGTAAAATAATTTATCAATCAAGAATAGTGTGAAGAATTACATTTTTAACAATAAGACATCAAATTAATTAAACGAATTAATTTGTGATAAAGTTCCTTAACATGATTTCAATATAGTATACACAGGCATGATGAATTTACACATTTTGAACAATAAAAAAGCTTTTAAATTAAATAAATGTGGAGCCCTTAGAACAAACAAGTCACAAATTTTGTTTTCTATATACATCGTTCATTGAATGCCCATACCCAGCCATGTCATACTGCATATTAGCTGTGTGATATTGGCTGGTACTACTTGTAAGCTGCCAAATTTACCCAACAGGTTAATACATGTGTTAATTGTATAAATATGTTAAATCATCAGTAGATTAAAAAACTTAAGATCATAAATGAGGATTCAATAGTAATATTAAAAGACAAATATTAATTATTTTTAAATAGAGATTAATTAAAATAAAAATTAATATCTAAAAGTTTAATTATGAGACCTTAATTTTCATACCATATTAAATTATTATTATTGGAGAATAACAAATATTTTCTATGATTCTGTAAAATAATAAATACTTCCTACTCTATCTTTGATGACAAAAACTCTCTAAATTTTAAAAGTTGCAATAAATAGTCCTCTAAAATTTATTTTTACCCTAAAAATATTAAAGGATCAAAGATAATAATAAAATTTCAATTATTGTTTTATAAAAATCACCATATATTTTCACACTTAAAATAGGAGAAATTTTACCTTAAAATCAATATTTTTCAACCTTAAAATAGGACATAATAATAATTTTTCCCTAAAATAAAATAATAATAATAATATTTTAAAAGGTATTTGTTATAACTTTCAAACTTTATAAGAGTTCTTGTTAAAAAAAATAAAGCGTATTTGTCATTTTTGGAAAAATCGTAGGATTATTTATCATTCCTCCTACTATTATATTTAAAAAACTTGAGTTAATAAATAAAGTCCGAGCAATAATATTATAATATTTAAAGATAAATTTAAATCTTAAAATAAAATTACAATCAATGTAAATGATCTACTTGAACTGTATTATACACCATCCATTAAATCGACCTATCACGTTGTCATTCTTGTCTTGTACCCAAACAATTGAAGAAAGAAAAAACACATAAAGTGAATCCATCAACTATTCCATGGCAAATTTGCCTTAATATCCCAAGCAATAACAACGGACCCATATGAACGGATAAGAACGACCGATGCAATTCATATCCACTTAGATACTTTTTGCAAGTTGACAAGTCCTTTGGGTATCTTGTGCAATTTGGTTGTTTCAAGCATATTTCCAGTTTGCTTTGGCTCATAGATATTAAGTTTCCAAATAATTCATTTATGTCCATTTTCCAGATAGACAGTAGAGTGAAAACCGTGTAAGGAGTCGTATTCACTGTTTAGTGCAGTGAAGTGGGTAATATACACAATAAATTTGAGAAAATCACACATCAATGAGTCGGCCCCATTCGCCAATAATGATCTAAAAATTGGCAAGGAAAATATTACATTCCTTCCCTCTATATAACTAACTCTCTCGGCCCATTTTTCAATTCAAAGAATATGTCCATCATGTCAACGTTAGAGGAATCCTCCGCCCTGGATTTTATCCCTCAATTTCTTGCAGAATTCACCTCCATAGATGAAACGTTAGAAGAACCCTACGCCATGGACTTTATCCCTCAAGTTCTTCTTGGCTCCATAGATGACCCGATTCTCACTTTTCTCCAATCCATCAAAGCTGAACCTGAACCTGAACCGGATCCGGACTCTCCTAGAAGCCATCCTTACATCAGTGAAATAAAACCTGAAATAGTGGAAATAACATGTCCAAAGCAACTTACTTGCTCCAAATCACCTGAACCAAAGTTGGAGCAGAAGGTGGCAGCTGCAGAAGAGAGGAAGCATTACAGGGGAGTCCGAAGGAGGCCCTGGGGAAAGTATGCAGCAGAGATCCGGGACCCTGCCAGAAAGGGAAGCCGAGTATGGTTGGGAACTTATGATAGTGCTGTTGACGCTGCAAAAGCTTATGACTATGCAGCTTTCAAAATGAGAGGTCGAAAAGCAATCTTGAATTTTCCATTGGAGGCTGGTGGAGAAAGCCCTGTAGCAAACATCAGTAGAAAAAGGAGAAGGGAGAAGACCTTTGATATGCAGCAATCAACTATCCCGACTATCTAAAGTATAACAAAGTTTTATTATAGTGAGTGAATATGTCATGTTAATATTTTGTAGCTATGTGTAATATCAAAACTGTCGAGAAGTTCTGGCTTTCCAAATATTCCCTGAACGGGCGTGGAAATTTTCTGGACTATCATACAGAAAGCGAGACTATTGTAACTTGTACTTGAGTAGACTAGCAGGGGGGACTTTGTCACAATAATTTTAATAATAAGATCCTTGAATTTTGACTTTGGTTTGCTTTTGGCTTTATTTTTTTTCCGCTTTTTTCCGTGGATTTGGAAGACTTTTCCTGCATCTCTTTTCTTTCTACTAGAAATCCTCAAGCCATCAGTGTGAGTCAATAATAATGGACTCGATGGCAAAATACTTTTCTCCCGATCTTGGTCAATAAACCCAATCTTTTTTATCCAAAGCGGGTCCAAGCCGGGTCGGATTGGACATGTTTGCTATCCCTAAGCCTAATGGATAAGGTAGAGTATGATGCATCAACGCATCAATTGTTAGTTGAATTGAAAACGGGACCCCCAAAAATCCATAAATAAATAAAATCTTAGAATAGTTGCCCATCTAATGTACGAACAGTAGGGGCTAAGGGGATGAACCCGTCCAAGGAAATGAATAATAATATTTCAATAAGACCACACCAGAATGGACCCCAAACCTAAGAACCTAATGGATAAGCTGGGGCATCTGTTCATCTATTGAACGTTGGATTGAAAAAGGAGACCTCCAAAGACCAAGGCTTCCATTGGTAGCAACAAGCATTACAGAATGTACGTACATACTCTGAATTAATGATTAATTAGGACATTCGGAATTAACTTATTGTTAAAAATAACCCTACATATTTTCAAAATAATAGAAAAATATATCCTTGTGAACTTACTCGAGGTTGGCAAAAATCACCAAACCATTCTTGACAAAATTAATGCACTGGATCTACTTAGGATTTTTTATTGTTGGGTACGTACTTAGAGTTTATTTTCTGTTTGACTTCTTTAACTTTTTTAATAACGAAAATCTTTTAAGAATTTTCTGTTTTGTGTAATTACAACCAAAGAAGAATTTTTTTAAAAAAAATTGTTTTAGATAAGCACAAATTTTAATTTTTTTGAAAAGGTTAAATTATTTGAAATACCCTAATTTTATTTTAAAATTTTCACTCTAAATTGACTAATCTGTTAAAGTAATCTACTAATAATAACCGAACACTCAATAATTTTTTTTGTTTGTTAAAAGCTCTATTCAAAAAATTTTACTTATAAAAAGTTTTCTCAAAAAAAAAACAAAAACAAAAACTCGATTTTAAAGTTATACCAAATTGACTTTTAGCGTGTTTCTGCAAAAAGCAACTTTTAAATAACATTTTCTAACAAAAATACTCCTTTGAGCATGTACCTATTAAATGCTAATTTAATAAGAACTTTAATAATTCTTTCAGAATTAAAAAAAGAAATTTATTAATTACAAAAATAGATCCAAAATCGTTTAAACATGAGCTAATACTCCCAAGGACACTATTTTACTTGTTTAATGATCAAAACAATTTTGTATCTTTTCAAAACTTAAAATGTAAATAAATAAAATCTATTTTGACTTAGAAAATCAACTCAACTACCCTGAATGTCAAGTTGACATAAATATAAGAACTGTTTAGGATTAAAAGAATAAATAAAATATATTTTGAATCTAGAAAACCAAGTCAATTCATCAGCTGAATCTCAAGTTGACATATACATACAAACTATTTAAGATATAAAGTAAACTATTTGGATAGTTACCGGTTGCCCATGTAATGTAAGAAGAATAGTAGGGGCCAAGAGGGGCAAACCCGTACAAGTAAATGAATAATGTTGGTTAGCAATCAATGAATAATGGTCCAAGGGGATTGCATTAACCAATGAGTACACAATGAAAGACAGAGATTTGATGAACAAGTTGCAAGAACTAACCCTACTCATATCAAGTTGCAAAAGTTTTGTCTCCTAGTTTCTTACTTGTCTATATGCAGTTACGTATTCTGTAATGCCTTTTCTTGTTGTATGTGATAGACATGGACCACAACTTGCAAATTCAAGAAAGAACAAAGGATAAAACAGGTACCTGTCCTGTTATTACCATTGCTGTCACCAACTATCATCAAGGATGATTTCATATTTACTTGGATCCAAGAACGATCGTCAGTTGCTCAGTTGGAAGTTAGGAACGTTATACTTGTTCAGCTTCCTCCATTTGTACACCGACCCAGCCATTCTTTTCTTCTATATGTTCAGCCAAACAAATCAAACAATTTGACTCCATAGAACCCCAATTTGTGTAGCTAAGCATATTAATAAGCTACAAAATTTAGTTCTTGAAGAGGCAAAAGAACAATATGTTGGAAACTAATAAAACAGAGGCTTGGTGATTTACTGGGCTACTTTGCAAATTTTTGGGCTTTTATAGAATTAAAAGTCTTAAATCAGAATGGTAAATGTATTGAAAGCTAGTGTAAACGATACGTTGGTGCGTATATTTATGCTCGTCCACACCTTGAAAGGTTAGGCACATTGATGGAGATATTTTCAAATTCCAAGATGTGTCACTGTTGCATACATAATATGAATCAATTTTTAACTAGTATTCCCAAGGTGCAAAAGTTCATATAAACACTGAAAAAAGTAAATTAAATTCAGCTTTAATAGTGCAAGCTGTATTGATTTTTTCTTATTTTAAAATATCTAGCTGAACTGCCATTTACTCACAGATTTTCTTGAGTTGAAACTAGAAATTCTTGCAATATACAGTTTAAATTCTAGTCAATAAACTTAGCATCAATAATTGAAGCAAACCAACAAATAACAGGTCTTCTAAATAAGAGGCACTAAACCATGTGCTTGACTATATTGATAGAGAAAGAAAAAAATAAAATAAAACTTCGAGCTTGGATTTGATTATAAATAAATATAATCTAAATAGAACTGATCTTCGTACTCTTGACCACTTCAGTAGTCTGTATATCAACTTTTTCTTGCGACACCTCACTGCAATTCAAGAAACTAGGCTGATTTGTTGATGTAAGAAGCCTGGCCCACATCCTATCAGTCAACTTAACCGTGTTTTGTGCTGCAGTCACACGCTGCAATAGCAGATCATGCCATTCAAATTTAGAAATGAACATATCAGTGTCGCACAAAAACATTGTAGATTCATAATAGGCTTTGTTTAGGTTTGTAGTGCTCTATTTTGCTCTAAAAAATAAATCTCCAAAAAGTACTTGGTAACCAACCTTTAATAAAATCTACACATTTATATATTACTATTTAATATTTGACATCTAAAACTTTCAATTCATGGCAATTGCAGCTTAAAAGCCACAACACTAGAATAAAGGAACATTTTTGAATAAACCCCTGCAACTCTTACTAAACCTATTAGGGTGTATTTAGGGAATATGACAAAAGATTGAACTATTAGCAACTTTTATACCTTTGAAAGAGGTATTTTAAAACCAGAAGCCCTCTAGTTATCAGGAATTCACGGCCTCAACAAAGTTAGTAGATTAATGATCCAGGAGTTAGCATGAACTTCACGGTGAGATTAGCATAGTCAAGAAGGCAAGAAAGATCAATAAAAATTGTAGTAGTAATAGAATTCCCATGCATAATCAGAAAAAGACTAATGAAAATTGGCAAACTTATCAGCTTCCTATGATGGTGAAAGAGGTGTATATATTGCTGATTCAAAATGTAGCAGCCAACTGACAACTGAACAGTAAAGATATTATTTTCTGCTCACACCATCCATGCAAGAACTTTGACAACAAAGATTATAGGGCATCTCTGTCTGACTAAATAGTTTTCTAGACTATGACCAAATCATACTACTGTTATGCCTAAAAACATCCAACTTTAGAACATATCGGTCACAAGAGAAAGAATACAGATACTAATGCCAACACCACATTAGACAATCTGTCAACTAGGGTAAAGGTTATTTAGTAATAAATACCAAACAATATATAATATTTCCGTTTAATTATATAGCAATCTTAACAAGATATAGCAATGCCCTCAAATACAGGTATGAAGTAACAATATCCATTCTTATCTTAGCCAACTTAAATTGGTTCCTAAGTTCTTATTAGTGCCAAATCATCCAAAAGTTCAACAAACTGTTAGTTTAATGCATCCAACGTACCATTACTTTTAGAAATGTTGGTTTCCACACTTGGAACATAACAGGGAGAATTGAAATAGTAAAATTCCACCATTTTTTAGACATAGATATACTAGAACATTTTAAACTTGTAGATATATATCAAGTCAGAACCCAGTTTCCTCATTCAAGGCAAAGTTCAAGCAGTAACTTTTTAGTAGTATATTCATAAAAAGTCAAATGAAAAATGAAAACAGACTAATGAGATGCGGTACTCACAGCAATTGGAATATAAGCATGTTTGCTGTTAACAGGTCCTACTGTGAAGCCTGTAAACCCAGCCATTGCCCCATGAACAGCACTATGGGCAAGCAGTGTGCAGTAAACATTGTCTGATGCATTACTTGGAATAGCCCGTATCATGTATGTTGGATCTGTATAGAAATGATATATTAAAAATAAATAAAAATAAAAAATTAATAGAACATATGAACAACAAAACCTTTTAGCAAAGACAAAAAGGCATTCAACTGGTCCACAAAACTTCCATATATCTACAATATTCATGACAGTTCATCCATGAAACAGAATCCTTAAATTAGGTAAAGATGTGTTTTGCTAAAATTTCTTAGTGATTATTAAGCAGAAATACTAAATGCGTGCAAGAGTAAACTAATAGACTAATAATGAACTAACAGTCATGCGCATGGGAGCAAAGCATATAAATAATAATGCTCAGTTCTGAAACATACCTATATATTTCATATTTATTATTATCTTATGAACTTTGGTAAAATGATCCTGCAACATAAAGCAGATAAATTGTTGATTTACCAGTTGTATAATGAAGAGTAATTACTACAATCTTCTATATTCCACTCAAAAAGAATACAATTTTGTAAGCTGGTACTTAAATTGTCAAAATTAGTTATAAGGTAAAAAAGTAACTCCCTCTGTCCAAAATCCTTTTGCATAACTTCAATAAATGATAAGATATTGGTTTCATCAGACTGTACCCAAGAATATGATTTCATTGGTCAGTGAAATCGAAAACATAGATTTTGTATCACACCTTTATCTTTTGAGTTAACCACAGACCGATATCAAGGAGCAGTCTGTTTCCAGATGCATCTTTCTCATCAACTGCAGGCACGCTTTGAGCAACATAATCTTGCCCTGCTCCTTCTGCTACCACAATAACCATATGCCCATTTTCTTTAAGCCTTTTTTCAATAAATTCAAAAAGCCCACCCTGACCTTCTAGATAGAATGGAGACTCCGGAATCAAGCAACAGTCCTGTAACATTTGAATACAGCCAGAAGATCATGCAGTAGCAATATGATTACCACACCATAAAACTAAACTATAATCCACTGTATTAGTAGTTCTCTTTTATTGGTATAAGCAAAAAACCATATGGAGACATCACAAGCTCACTTAGAAAATAAGCTGTCAACATCATTCACTATCGAGCAGCCATTACTAAGACTATCTCAGTTTTGTTATCTTTGATAATCATATTTCTAATCAAATGCACAGCTATTAAAAAATTTCTTAGTACAAGCCATTTTTCTATGAATAAAGACTTTAATGAGATAACTTTATACAAATTATGCATATCATGTTTTACACCAAATTTTGTTTATCAGTGGATGGTTCTTAATAATTTGTAGTTAATTTTTATCTTCTAAAAGAACTAAACTTCTTCATAAATCTTGGAACTTCAATAACACCCAAAATTTGATACAGAAATTCTAACGTCAGAGAAGGTGGCAGGGCCTTATATCATGAGACTAATGTCTTACCACGTCTCGACTTGCCAAAGTTGCATACATAGCGATGAAACCTGCAGAAGTAAAAAAGCAGGCACCAGCTATAAGAATAATGAATTAAACAACCAACAACCAAATTTCTCCATAAATCAAAGCACTTACCACTGTATCTGCCCATGAGTTTGACAATTCCAACTCCATTTTCTACACTTTCCACTTCCACATGTGCGGCATTAATGGCCCTCTGAGCTTCTTCAACAGCAGTATCAAAACCAAAAGATTTGTCAATCACCTAAAACAACAAAAACAAAAAGTAAGCCAAATAATATATCATATTGACATTCATAAAAAGCACATTACTGTACTACGAAGAATAAAAGAAATTCTAAATACACAATTTTTTAAAATAAAAAATGATTATCTTTCGTAAAGAAGAAGGGTTACACTTCATTAATATTTGTCTATATCATTTAGCAGCATTAACATTTTACCAACATTGTAAAGTACAGTTAGCGAGCTTACAGCTATATCATTATCAATTGTCTTGGGTATTCCAGCAACTGCCACTGGAAGACCACGCCTCTCAACTTCCTTCATAAACATGCCAGTAATACAACATAAGAACAGAAATATAATGTCAAATTGATCTTTGAACATGGTGATAAAGCCTATTTGAAACAATTGAATGATCAGAACATATATGTCAGAGGTTTTTATTTTGATAGAAATGTAAGAGGAATTAATTACCCTGTAAATGGAAGCCGCTCCTTTCTGAGTACCATCCCCCCCAATTATGTAGACCTAAAACACACCAAGCGCTTAATTTTCACTTTTTTCAGTTTTTTTTTTTTTTAATTTTATGAGATTAAATATTTGTATATATCATCAACTATGTAAATGGTACTCAAAAGTGTAAAGATTTCTACCTGATTTATTCCCCTATCTTGAATATTGTCAACTATCTTGTTGGTGTCATGACCTCCTCGTGAAGTGCGAAGAATGGTGCCACCACGTTTATGGATATCATTTACAGCTTTGGGAGTCAATGACAATGTGTTTTTAGAGTAAAAGCCTCTGTATCCTCCCTGAAATTCCAATGGGGCTACAGTGACGCAAGAACTTAAGAAAGAGAGAGAATCACAAAGGCAAATCACAGAACTAGTGTACAGACACAAGTCTGAAAAAACAAGAAAGTCTTGTTTCTTCCTCGCAAGGTAATTAATTCCATAGGTCCATTAACTATTGGATTTATTTAACATAACACATTTAAACTAGATATCTTCTGTTACAAAACACATATACTTATGAAATGCAATCACAAGCTCACTTAATTTTCATAGCTTTGGCTAAATTACTAGTGAAAGCAGTAATAATATGTCTTTAAAGAGGCTTCCCTCTATAATCAAAGGAAAACTACTTCAAACAAAATTATTGAAAAAGAAAAACATTTAAAAAGAATACAATTTGAATATTAGAGAAAATTGCCAATAAATTACGTTATCCCACAAATTATTTCTCGAAAAAACTTTCAAAGTTAAAGAAAAAGAAAAAAATACAGTTACAGCTCAAAAAGCTACCAATCTTTAAGACAATACACTGCCTAGTATAAGGAGTTTCATGCTACAGTGCATGGGACAGAAACCCCAGATAATAACACAATTAGTACCCATTACCAAATGTTTGAATTCTTTGCAATACAGTCAATAATTTAAATACTAAATAGAACATAACTATTGTCTCTGTTCTTTATCAATCAATCAATCAATAAATAAAAAATAGAACACAACGATTCTTGGAGAAGCTAATGAAACAGACAACTCTGCTTGCAATAAGTAGGCAAAATATTTAAGAGTGCTAACCATAAAGCACAAGGATTTTTTTTTTTTTTTGAAAGAATAAAGCACAAGGATGAAAATCACTGAAATGCAAATATCTCAATATAATCTAAATTCTACCTCTATTGTTGACACTCAGTATCACTAAATTTCAGTTCTGAGCAATTTAAAAGAATAACGGTGATTCATTCGGCCAAAAAGAAAAGTTACTATGGCTTTGGACACAACGTTTAGTAAGAAAATTCAATATTTAAAAAAAAAAAAAAAACAGAGAGCAAAAAAAAGACAACATAAATTGAACAACTGAGAGATCATGAGAGCAGGAAGTTAAATATAGATTGACCTCACCTCAATGCCAAGTATATCATCAACCCCATACATGCTATTCAAGCCACAGACTATCTCTCGAATGACTGTATTAATCCCTGGGCATAACCCACCACAAGTCACTATGCAAGCACGAACTTCATCTGACTGGAAATACACCTAGCATCAGAAAAACTTCCCATCAGCTTTCCGTGATTCCTTTCCATGCATACATATATTGGTGGTTCCAAAAGTGAACATGCACAGATAATGGTTGCATCAAAAGAAAAAAAAATACCTTCTCTCGTGGGCCTGCACGCCGAAAATGAACTCCTCTATGACTATCTCTCTGCAAAACTATCTGTAGCAAATGCAACAGAAAAGAAAAAGTGACAAAGAGAAAACAATTAACATTAGATATCAGAATTCATCTCAAATATTTCTATTTACCTTTTTGGCAACCACATCTTCTGGGCTAACGAATGTTTGCCTAAAAGAGAATATATGAACAATGGATTAACAACTGCAACTGATACTATTGAGGATAGAAACTATTAAGACAAAACTAGATATGTAGGAGACAATATGGAGTTATCAAAATTTTGTTACAAATTTTAAAAAAAAAAAAAAAAGGCTTACTTGACAATAGCATATGCCTGGGTCTTTTGCAGTGGATTCGGGTATGACTAAAAGAAAAGAAGCAGCAAATTTTGAATCATGAGTTACAATCCATCAAGTAGTTGGAAAGACGCAAGCACTGCCAAACTACTAAATGCAACAAAGAATAAGCCCATGCGGGGTTGATTATGTCAATGGGATGAATACCTAGATCAATATTGGCAAGTAAACTCATCTTACAACTAATAATTAGGATCAATTGTGCCGTAAATACTCCATCTTATCCTTTTCACTAATTCAACTTAAATTCCAGTCCTTAAAGTTTCAATAGATAAAGTTTCTGAAAATCATTTTGTGTTTTGCAAATCAAAAGATTAGATAAAAGTCTTGTTGCGTACTGTATATATAAATAACGATCTATAAACGTAAAATTTATCATCTAAAAACTAATCATAAACTCCAAAATCATAGAGTCCTCTTTATGTGTCCTTGAAAAACAAGATCAGAAAAAACACACACAATTCTTCTACTTCTCCAAAATATTAATACCAGAAAATATTTTCATACTTTTATTATCAAAATACACTATTCTTAAATTTTGAAAATAAAAAAGTCAATTTCTCTTTTCATTTCACCAGTTACAATAACAATTTTGTAAAACGACTGAAGAACTCAACCTCAAATTCCATCCACCTCTATCTATATGAAACTTCGTGCCTTCAAACAGAGTCATAGTTTACTTCAAATTATCTTCATTTCTACCTACTAGTTAATGCTTGAAACTTCGCTTTTCCTAATCAGTATCCATTGGTATCACCGCAGTACCTAAATCACACACACTATTCTAATTTGATCAAATAAAATTATAAACTCTTAACTACGATACCAACGTATAATTGTGCTTCGTTACTTAGCCAACACAAAAACCAATAATAGTAATAATAAAAAAAGACGAAGCACGAATTACCGTTAAATCAGGAAGAAAATTAGTTAAGTGCGGGACATCCTCGAGGACGAAACCATCATCATCAACCGTTTGATTAGAAGCATGAACTCTGATTGGTTGATATTGGCGCGAAAAGGAAGGCTTTATGTACAAGTTTCTGAATTCGAAATTGAATTTAAGCACAACTGGATTCAGTATCCTTTTGTTAGAATTGAATGGAAATGGAGCTGGTGAGGAAGAAATCGAACTAGACAAAATTGAAAGATCCATTAAAATTTGAAAATTTTGGCGGAATCAAAAAAAAAAAAATTGTATTTTATAAAAAGAGAGCGAAAGCAGAATTTCATAGAATGGGAGAGAAGAAGAATGGTAATATGGTCAAAACAACAAGGGGAAGAGAAAAGACGGACTTCTGTGCCAAAAGGAATACGTAATTGTTTTGTCACGCGGAAGTCGAAATCACCAAAATTTCAATTATTTGTTTATTAACGAATTAATGAATTTACTATTTACCTAAATAAATAAATAGATAAATCTTCCCTCCAATTAATAACACGAAACCCACACTAAAAAAAATAATTCAAATAAAATTCAATCCGTATAAATTATTTTTAACTATCAGATCACCTGAGAAGATTCCCTCCAACTACACATTTCATATGATTACATATGATTCCCATACTATTTTAAATTATTTTAAATTTAAGTGTATTTAGTTTTCAAATATTATTTTAAATTTGATTCTAATTAATAAAATAAATTTAGATTTTTAAGAGGTGGTACAACTCAAATATATTTTTTATTTTTTATTTTTAATATGACCCAAAATCGAGTGGTAGTTAATGGCTCACTTAAATTACTAAAAATCACCGGTTGAATTATTGAAGATTTATGCTCTTAAATAAATAAACTTCATTAAAAAATATTATAGAAACATAATTGAACAAGGAAATAGTTTCTACTTAAATTTAAAAATAAATTGAAAATATATTTGATATGTCGGTAGAAAGGAGCATCCACTTTATAATACGACCACCCGATATATAACATAATTAACCCATGGTTGAATGTTCATTTGTACCATTCAAATTGGCATCAAGTGGATTGAATTCTTCAAAATAGTCTTGATTGCAACGTAACTTCAAAATAGTAAATGACGAACCAAAGTGTCAACTGGTATCGGCAAAATACTCATCAGGATGCCATTTACAAGATAAATCAAACAAATTTCCAAATCAAAATTTGAAAAGAAAAAGGAAAAACTAATCTTAAAACATGCCCTCTAAAAATTAATACAATGCACTCCTCTGTATAATTGATCGAAACTATTGCTTTGACTTTTAAACACAAGACATGTGATTGTCTGTTTGTGCGTCTATATTTAGTGACCGCATCGTACGTAATTGGTAAGAACTGATCACAAATACTATATCTCATTCATTGTCTGCATTTATTAATAGTATGCACATGGACAAAACAATGAATTAACAAATAAACAAAATTTTGTAATCGTGGGGTTAATCACAGTTATCTTAATGGGCCATCACGTCCACCCTGCAACACTCAGAAAATTTCAGAAACATGATATAGCTCATAAAGAAGAAATTACAGGAGCAATACTCTTCACAGCTTACCTAAGAAAAGTTTGCATCCAGAGATTTCATGCGTAATTTCTAGGAGTCAATTAAACTCCTAAGTAAGAAAATGATCAATCATATGATGTATAACATCTGCACCTTCTGTATGCATGACTTCGTCTTTCACCTGAAAAATAAGCAGAGTTGTCCAGTTTGAAGACAATAGGTTAATATTTTATTGTTATATTTTCTATATTTAAGTTGTTCATTAAAAGATCAGCACCCCAAACAAACATCTATGAAAACAGCCATAATAAAATCACGAACAATCGCCTATCCTAACCAACAAAAGAATAAGATAACATATAGTAGAGAAATCACCAAGCAACATCAATAGCCAACAAATGAAACTGCCATTTTCCAAAATCAGGCACTTGCAGAAAGAAATATTTGATAAATACAATTGAGTTGTGCATGGCGAAGATTATTTATTAGTTTTAAAAAGACAGAAATAGAAAGAAAAAGGAAGAATGAAGGAATAACTCAACAAACAAGTATTATGCCATATTTCTTTTAAATAAAATCATCATTCCAGGCAGGAAAAGAGCACAGATATTATTTCATCCCTCCTCTCTCCCAGTCACCCCCTCCCTTGTGGATGATACCTACCAGTATACTGTAAAACATAGCTAGGAAAACATGAATTGTGTGTGCATGCTGTTTGTAGGAGAGTGGTTGCTACCTGTATAACACTATGAGCAGCAAACCTTTGTCTGCTACTGTGAAAGCTAACATCTATCTTTTGCCATGAAACACGAGATAGACCTTTCACAAGCTCCTCTGCAATATATGCCAACAAAAAAATACTAATCCAATTAGAAACCTATTAAATTACAGCAAATTACAATTTTTCTGTTTCTTTCATTTTCTGTTACTGTAGCAGACTCATAAGAACCAGAGTAAAAATTTCTACACGACTGGGCAAGAAAAAGCTCAATATGGCCGACGAAATGAAAACAGAACAGCAAAACCACAAAGGATATATACTCTCATTAAGCAAGCATGTGAACTTGTAATAACAAACTCAAAAAGCATAAACATATAAAATTGACTCAAACTGGAATTCACTTTTCAATAAAAAAATATTAAGTTACAAACCTTCTAGTTTATCACTGCCCTCGTCTTTTGTTGAATTAGATTCAAGCTGCTCTGTATCAAAGGCCTTGCAATGTTCCTCGTATACAATATGTGGATATTTTTCATTAAGTGAATCTTCCCACTGTTCACCAAAAAGACATCTTGCTTGTCATACTCTAACCAAAAAATTGCCTATTGGAACTCAACTAACAAATTTTAGATAATACCTTTGGCAATTCACTATTTCGTCTTATTGATGATGTTCTCCAGCCAACAATATCTATATAGTAAATAATGGAAAATGTTAGGTTGTATTTTGTTCATACTTTTTATACTCATTTCCCTCATTTTAATGTAATTAATTGTGCTTTAAGGATGGATTTTATTTGTTTTGTGTTTTTGTGTTCTTAATCAGGTTAAGAATGAAATTTATG
>JAVXUL010000021.1:6219051-6248608 GCA_035590515.1 Trichilia minutiflora | reverse complement strand
GAATAGAAAGTTGGGGATTTGATCAATAGGATTAGGGGGTTTCAAGAACTCAGATTTCTTGGGGTTTCCGTATCAGAATGAGTATGAAACGCAAAGAAAAAAATTTGGAAGTGCGGGCGAGGCGAGGCTTACATGATATGGACTGCAGAAATGGCTGTTGGATATAACACTGGAGTCCCATGGGTTATGTTCAAGGAATAAGATGCTCCAGATCCTGTGATAAGCAAGTCTAATGGAAATTAGACCTCGTGCAAACTTATTTGAGATTATTTATTTACTGTTTCTTGGTCTTATTTTAGCTTTAAACCTTGGTGACAAATAAACACATGCAATGGTTTTTAATGTCACTCTTTCTCTCCAAACAAACATTCTAAACCCAAACTATGGACTGGGTGGTAAATGAATTCTAATTTCCACATCGATCACTAATCTCTAAATTCTTCTGTGATAAAGTAAATTTACTTGCCATTCTGTATCTTTTTGTAGGTTCTCAGATATACCATAGGCCAGTTGAAGATATAACTTTTGCAGTTGCTCGATTCATTCAAACAGGTGGCTCGTTTGTTAATTACTACATGGTAAATCTCAAATACAATAAAATTCATTACATGTGCATTTTCTAGGCATAAGTTCTTTGATTGTTAAGCAGGAAGAGAAAGCCTCTCTTTATGCTTTCCTTGATTCCCAAGGCAGCACAAGGAAGATATATATAATCTTTGCGTCTAATAAAACAAAACTTTTATTTTCCACCTCCAATTTTTTGTATAACTACTTCGCTATCAGCAAACACGTTTTTCCTTGCAATCTTCATTTTATTTATACTTGCTACGACAACGATTCCTTTCATGTAATATAAACATGAATAAAATGTGTGCACGTTATTTTGTTACAGTATCATGGAGGAAAAACTTTGGGAGAACTGTTGGAGGCCCTTTCATTGCTACAAGCAATGACGATGATGCTCCCATTGATGAATATGGTAAGAATTTTGAGCCGTATTTTTCATGTGCTACGGAATCTTACTTCATAAATAAGCAAATCTTCCTAGACTTGCTACTTATAGAAGCACTTTGACAATATTATAGGCTTGATAAGAGATCCAAAGTATGGCCATTTTAAAGGAACTTCATAAGGCTATCAAGTTATGTGAAAGATCTTTGCTTAATGCTAATCCTACTGTCACATCCTTAGGACATTGGGAAGAGGTTTGGCTTAAAGTTGTTTAGAAATTAATCCTGCCATTCTTTGCTCTGCTTTTGTAAATAGAGTTATATATTTTTAAGTTGTCTAACTCAAAATATGATGCGTTATAAACTGTTAAGATTCCACCACAACCCACGCAAGAAAGAAACAAGCTCCTGGAAACGTAGCCCAACTTCTGTGTTTATTTGCACCTCACTAGCAACTCCAGAAAAATAATAAAAACAAAGAGAACAGAAAGAAACTATCAACCAGAGAAGAAGAAGAATAAAACGAGAGAATGAGAGAACTTTTTCATTTTATTCAAGAGGAAAAATTGCTTCTGAATATTGCAACCCCTTCTGTTTTCACCAGAATGAATATTAAGCATACATGAGTGCTAGCTAACACATACCAGCTCCAGTACAAAGAAACCAAGAAAACGAAATCTTGAATCTTGCTAACTGATTCTTTAAATTTCTTTACAAATGTTCAAAATACCCCTGGAAAGTTTTCAGGTGGTTTACTAACTTTTCTGCACCCATTTGTTGGATCAACCTTCATCAATCTCCACCTTGATCCAAAAACAACAAGGCTTTCATTTCCTCTTTTTACTTAACTACATACAATCTACTAGCTAACAAGTTTCTTGTATTCAGCTTACTCACAGCATCTCCTGCAACACAAAAATTCCGCAATTAACTCAAGTATAAACTCCACCTGAATTAAGCAATCTTTCCCTCCAAGTTCATTTGCTTACAACACCATCTAAACTTTTCTCTATGAACTACTTTGGTTAAAGCATCAACAACATTCTCCTTAGTATGTACCTTCAACAATTTAACTAATCCTTCAGCTATTATGTCCCTTATAAAATATAAACGAACAATAATGTGCTTAGTTCTCTCATGATAAGCTTGATGTTTAGCTAATTGGATTGCACTTTGACTGTCACAATGCAACTCAGCTGCTGACACTTCTAGTTTCAACTCTTCTATCAGCCCTTGCAACCAAATGGCTTTTGCAATAGCCATATATTCTGCCTCAGTGGTTGAAAGTGCTACCACACATTGCAAAATCACCTTTCAGTTGATCAAACACCCATTGTATTTAAATACAAAGCCTGTCACAGACCTTCTACTATTAAGATCAGTCGCATAGTCAGCATCCACAAAACCTGATAACAACTCAGACTTTTCCTCTAGTCTTCCATACACCAGACAGTGATTCAAGCTTCCCTTCACATACCTGAGCAGCCACTTAACAGCCTTCCAATGTTCTACACCTGGATTCTCCATGAACCTGCTCACAACACTTACTCTAAACACCAAGTCAGATCTTGTACAAATTATCCCATACATTAAGCTTCCAACAGCACTGGTATATGGGATCTTTGCCATCATCTGTTCCTGGTTTTTGTTCTTTTGAAAGCTTAAAGTGTGTTGCCAAAGGGACTGATATGGGCTTTGCTTCTATCATGTGATACCTCTGCAACATTCACTTAAGATAATTCTTTTGAGACAGCATAACAACATTTGTTTCTGATTAAATCAATACCCAGAATCCTCTTTGCTACCCCAAGTCTTTCATTTCAAATTCTGAGCTGAGTTTCTTCTTGAGTTCATGAATTCTGATCATGTTCTTGCTGGCAATCAACATATTATCAATATAAATCAATAGGTACACCATGTCTTCAAGAGTTGATCCTTGATAATACACACAATGATCAAACTCACTCTTGACATAACCTGCTTTCTTTATGAACTCATTAAACCTCAGATTCTATTGCTTTGGGGACTGCTTCAATCCATACAAAGACTTCTTCAGCAAACACACCTGTTTATCTCTGTCAACAAAGCCTTCTGGTTGCCTCATCAGAATTTTCTCCTCAAGAGTTCCATATAAGAAAGTTGTTCTTACGTCCATCTGCTCCAACTCCATTGCATATGTTGCTACAACTGACAACAACAGCCGAATTGATGTATGCCTCACTACAGGTGAGAATACTTCTGCATAATCAATCCCCTCTCTTTGTGAGTATCCCTTGGCCACCAACCTTACTTTGTACCTCAGCTTACCACTTGCTTCTTCCTTCTTTTTGAAAATCCATTTACATTCAATTACTTTTCTGTTATCAGAATTTTCAATTAATTCCCAGGTGTCTAATTCCCAGGTGTCATTCTTCTTCAGACAGTCCATCTCCTCTTCTATGGCCATATACCACTGCCTTGCATCTGGTCTACTCAAAGCTTCTTTCACTGTCAAAGGGTCATCATTTTCTAACTCTTCAGCTGCCAAGAATGCATATGCCAACATGTCAACATATCCCAACATTTGAGGAGGTTTTATAACTCTCTTCTTCCTGTCACTTGTGAGTCTATAGTTTACCTCAGACCTCTCCTCATCAAGTCTTTGCTGTCCTGTATTTTCTGGTTGAGTGTCATGATCAGGTTTCTCATCCTCATCTGGTTCGAACTCAACCTTCAGCTATGTTTTATCATCATTAAGTTTTGTAGGACCTCCAGCACCTTCTGTATTGCTTGAACTTCTATTAAGTCCTTCTTCCAAGAACTTAACATCTATACTGATGATACACTTCCCACTTCTTCCATTATGACACCAGATTTTCCAACCTTTCACCCCTTCTGGATAGCTTATGAAGATGCCCTTTACTGTCCTTGCCTCACATATGCATATGCTGTACTCCTAAACACCTTTAGATTACTTAGTGAAGGGATTGCACCTGTCCATACTTCCTTTGGTGACTTCATTGCCAGATTTACCGAGGGACTTCTGTTCTTTAGATAAGCAGCAGTAACAACAGCTTCAGTCCAGAAGTTCTTTAACAATCCAGCATATAGGAGCATACTTCTCACCTTTTACAGCAAAGTTCTGTTCATTCTTTCAGCCATCCCATTCTGCTGAGGGGTGTAAGTGACAGTCCTATACCTCTTAGTTATAACAGCCCCTTTTCACTCAAATGTCCTAATCTTTGATACCATAGTATCGAACTATCATTTGCATTTTTAGAAGTTGCATTCACATGTCCAGTTATCACCTTTCCATGCATAACATACAACCTATCTCTCTTTTCAGCTTTCATAACTACTAGTGCCCCTTTACTCACTTTTAAGACACCATTTTGTGCCTTAAAAATGCATACCACTGATTCTAGTACCTCTAATGAGATTAAGTTTCTTTTCAAATTAGGAATGAATCTTACCTCTTATAAGCCTACGAGTGTTCCATCCCTTAGTTTCATCGTCACAGTTCCAATACCCTTAATTTCACAAGTTACATTATTGTCTAACATAACCTTTCCAAAATCCCCAAGATTTAACATTGCGAGAGAGGACTTATTCAAGCAAATATAGAAGTTGCAACCTAAGTCCAGAATCCACTCCTCCTTGTCATACTTTCTTTCTGGTGCAGCCATCAGCAAGAAGGCTTCCTAGAAGTTAGCCTCTGTCACTATTGCTGTTTTCTGCCTCCTCACTTGATTCTTTTCAGCCTTTTGCTGCCTTCTTTCTGGACAATCCTTCTTGAAATGTCCTTCTTTTCGGCAGTGGAAATATCTAAGGTTTTTACCCCTAGATTTGGATCTGAACTCCTTCTTTCCTTTTTCTTCTCTCTTTTTAGATCTTCCTCTTACATTTAATCCTTCCCCTGCATTTCCTTCTTTCCCTTGGCTCCTTTTATTAAACTCCTTGGAACTAAGAGCATTCTTCACATCACTCATTGTGAGGGTTGATCTTCCATAGAGCAAAGTGTTAATAAAATGCTCATAGGACTCCGGGAGTGAGGTTAAGACTATTAAAGCTTGATCCTCATCATCCACTCTCACATCCACTGTCTCTAAGTCCATGAATAGCTTGTTAAACCTGTCTATATATTCTTCCACCGAGCCCCCTTCTTCCAAATACAGTGCATACATTTGTTTCTTGAGGTACAACCTATTTGCAGTAGATTTTTGTTGGTATCTGTTATCAAGTTTCTGCCAAATCCCTCTAGCAGTGGTCTTCTTGATGACTTTTCTTAACACCTTATCAAAAAGGGACAGGATTAGAGTACTCTTGGCCTTTCTTTGTATTTCTTTAAGCTCTACTTCTGTGCCCTCCTTTCTTTCAACCTCCATATCTTCTTGTTCTAAGGCAGCATCTAGGCCTTCATGCTCCAGAAATACTTTCATTTTTAATTTCCAGATGGAGAAATCATTCTCCCCTGTAAACTTATCAATCAAAAACTTTGTGGTCACCATTTCTTGATCCTCAATGCTTTTTTCTTGTTGAAGTGCTCTGATACCACTTGTTAAGATTTCACTACAACCCACACAAGAAAGAAACAAGCTCTTAGAAACATAGCCCCAACTTCTGAGTTTATTTGCACCTCACCACAACTCCAAAAAAATAATGAAAACTAAGAGAACAGAAATAAACTATCAACCAAAGAAGAAGAAGAAGAAAACAAAAGAATGAGAGAACTTTTTCTTTTCATTCAGGAGGAAAAATTGCTTCTGAATATTACAACTCCCTTCTGTTTACACCAGAATGAATATTAAGCATACATGAGTGTCAGCTAACACATACCAGCTCAAGTACAAAGAAACCAAGAAAACAAAATCTTGAATCTTGCTAACTGATTCTTTAAATTTCTTTACAAATATTCAGAATACCCCTGGAAAATTTTCAACTGGTTTACTAACTTTTCTGAACCCATTTGTTATTATTGGGTCACCTTTCATCAGCTAACTGATGAACTTCTGATCTCCAGAATGCAGAAGACTTCTTTGTTTCCAGGACTTGAGCAAAAAACACACAAAAACCAAAACGAAAAGAAAAAGCAAAACCAAAACCAAAAAAGAAATACGAAAAAGAAGAAGAGAGCAAGATTCCAAGATTTGTAAAAAACTTTTTTATTCGAGAGAAAGGTTCTCTATTTTGTTTGTTATAAAGGGAGATGAAAAATAACCATACCCCTCACACACTCATTCTCTATGTTTATATACAAAACTAACAAAACTAATTAATCAGCCACAAAGACTATTTTTCCCTTCATTTAAAACCAGTTTTAAAAAACTAGCAAATTAGTCCAGAAAACCTTGCAAATTGGTTCAGAAGTTTGCTTATTAATGAAACACTTTTAACACATCATCTATTGGCTCCGAAGGTCTTATTAGTGCCAAACCATCAAAAAGTTCAACAAAGTGTTGGTTTAATATGTCTAGCATACCGTTACTTTTAAAAAATTTTGGTTACACAATTGGAACATAATAATGAGAATTGAAAATAGCAAAACAATTGGAACACAAATGGAACATACTATAACATTTTAAATTTGTACAGGACCCAGTTTCATCATTCAAGACAAAATTGAAGCAGTAACTTTTTAGCAGTATATTCATAAAAAGTCAAATTAGAAATAAAAACAAATGACGTAATACTAAGAGCAATTGGAATATAAGCATGTTTGCTGTTTAGAGGTCCTACCGTGAAGCCTATATACCCGGCCATGGCCCCACAAACAGCAATATGGGCAAGCAGAGTGCAGTAAACATTGTCTAATGTATTACTTCGAATATCGCATATCATGTAAGTTGGATCTGCAGAGAAATGATATATTAAAAATAAATAAATAAAATCTAATAGAACATATTAACAATAAAATCTTTTCTCAAGAAAAAAAGGTATTGAAATGGTCCTCAAAACTTCCATATATCTACAATATTCATGACAGTTCATCGATGATACAGAATCTTTAAATTAGGTAAAGATGCGTTTGCTAAATTTCTTAGTGATTATTAAGTAGAAACACTGAATGCAATCAAGAGTAAAAAACTTAAACTAAAGATGAACGAACACTCATGTGCATAGAAGAAAAGCATCTAAATATTAATGCTCAGTTCTGTTACATACCCATATTTCATATTTATCATCATCTTATGAACTTTGGTGAAATGATCCTGCAACATAAAGCAGATAAACCATTGATTTACCAATTGTACAATGAAGACTAATTAGAATAATCTTCTATATAAAATAATCTAGTAATTAAATTGTCAAAATTAGTTATGAGGTAAAGCAACTCCCCCTGTCCAAAATCCTCTTGCATAACTTTAATAAATGATAAAATAAAGCTTTCACTGGTCAGTGAAATCAAAGACAAATTTTGTATCCCACCTTTTACCGTTTGAGTTAACCTCAGACCTTTATCAAGGAACAATCTGTTTCCGGATGTATCTTTCTCAACATCTACAGGCATGCTTTGAGCAACATATTCTTGCCCTGCCTCTTCTGCTACCACAATAACCATATGCCCATTTTCTTTAAGCCGTTGTTCAATGAATTCCAAAACCCACCCTGGCCTTCCAGACAAAATGGAGACTCTGGAATCAAGCAACAGTCCTGTAATATTTGAATACAGTCAGAAGATCATGCAGTAGCAATATGATTACCACTCCATAAAACTGAACTATAATCCACTCTACTAGGAATTCTCCTTCAATTGCACAAGAAAAAAATCTATACGGAGACATCACAAGCTCAGTTAGAAAATAAGCCATCAACATCATTCACTATAGAGTAGCCAATACCAAGACTATCTTAATTTTGTTATCTTTGATAATCATATATCTAATCAAATGCACAGCTCAGTATCAAAAGTTTTCCTAATACAAGACATTTTTCTATAAATACACACTTTACTGCGATAAATGTGTCCAAATTTGCGTATCTTGTTTTACCCCAAAGTTTGTTGGTCAGTGGATAGTTCTTAACAATTTGTAGTTAATGTTTGTCTTCTCAAGAACTAAACAGGGCCTTTTTCATCATCAGATAAAACTTGGAACTTCATTAACACCCAAAATTTGTTACAGAAATTTTGAAGATCATAGTAAGTGGTAGGGCCTTATAGCATGGGACTAACATGTTACCACATCTTGACTTGCCAAAGTTGCATACATAGCAACGAAACCTGCAGAAGTCAAAAAGCAAGATAGCAGAGTTATAAGAATTGTAAAGGAATAAAATTCTGTTTTTATTATTTGATATTTACCATTTATTATTTCATATTTACCAAATATATTAGCTGTATATTAGGTATATATTTAGTCATATCTTTGTATTTAATTGCTTATTAATTACCTTATTTAGCTTGTAACCCTTAGCATAAATATCTTGTATATTTTTACCTTTTAGATCAATGAGAATAACAATCAATTTCTCTCATCTTCTATTTCTCTCAAACCCTAATTCTACAAGAATAATGAACTAAACAACCAACAACCAAATTTCACCAAAGTATTTACAGATATCTGCCCATAAGTTTGACAATTCCAGCTCCATTTTCTACACTTTCCACTTCCACAACAAAAACAAACAGTAAGCCAAATAATATATCATTATTGACATTCATAAAAAGCAAATTACTGTATTATGAAGAATAAAAGAAATTCTAAATACACAATTTTTAAAATAAAAAAATAATACTCTTTCATAAAGAAGACAGTTACACTTCATCAATATTTGCCTGTATCACTTAGCAGCACTAACTTTTTACAAATATTGTAGAGTATGGTTGGTGAACTTACAGCTAAATCATTATCAATTGTCCTGGGGATTCCAGCAACTGCCACTGAAAGACCACGCCTCTCGACTTCCTTCACAAACGTACCAGTAATACACGATAAGAACAGAAATATAAAGGCATATTGATGTCCAACAGAGTAACAAAGCCTATTTGATACAATTGAATGATCAGAACATATATGTCAGAGGTGGGTTTTTTTTTTTTTTGATAGCAATGTGAGAAAATTAATTACCTTGTAAATTGAAGCAGCTCCTTTGTGAGTACCATCACCCCCAGTTATGCAGAACTAAATCACATAGCTTATTTTTTGCCTTTTTCAGATTTTTTTTGTTTTCCAAAATTTTATGAGAATAAGTATTTGTATGTATCATCAACTAAGTACATAAATGGTACTCAAAAGTATAAAGATCTCTACCTGATTTATTCCCCTATCTTGAATACTGTCAACTATCTTCTTGGTGTCATGACCTCCTCGTGAAGTGTGAAGAATGGTGCCACCACATTTATGGATATCATTTACAACTTTGGGAGTCAATGACAAAGTGTTTTTAGAGTAAAACCTCTGTATCGACCCTGAAATTCCAATAGGGCTATGATCATGCAAGAACCTAAGAAAGAGAGAGAATCACAAAGGCAAATCACAGAACTTATGTACAGACACAGGTCCGAAAAACTAGAAGCCTTGTTTCTGCCTTGTGAGGTAATTAATTCCATAGGTCCACTAACTATTAATTGAAATAGATATCTTCTGTTATAAAAACGCATACACTTGTCAAATGCAAGGACAAGCTTACTTAACTTTCCTAGGTTTGGCCAAATTACTAGGGAAAGCATTAACAACACGTTTTTAAAGCGGCTTTACTCTATAATGAAAAGGAAAACTGCTTCAAATCAAATCATTGAAAAAGAAAAACAATTAAAAAGACAACTTAAAATATTAGAGAAAAATTGCAAAGAAATTACATTTTCCAAAATTATTTCTCAAAAAAGCTTCCAAATTAAAAAAAGGGAAAAAAACAGTTACAGTCTCAAAAAGCAACCAATCTTGAAGAGAATACGCTGACATAGTACCAGGAGTTTCATGCTACAGAGCAGCGGATGGAAACCCCAGATAATGATGCAAATAGCACTAATTATCAAACGATTAAATTCTTTGCAATACAGTCAATAAGTACAACACTTAATAGAACATAACTATTGTCTCTGTTCTCTATCAATCAATCAATCAATCAATAAAAAAAATATATAACCATTCTTGGAGAAAACAATGAAATAGACTACCCTGCTTGCAATAAACAGTCTTAACATTAGAGTACTAACCATAAAGCATAAGGATTTGATTTTTCTTTTTCCTTGAAAGAATGAAGCACGAGGATTAAAATCATTGAAATGCAAAAATCTCAATATAATCCCAATTCTACCTCTATTGTTAACACCCAACATCACTAAATTTCAGTTCTGAGCAATTTAAAAAGAAAAATGGTGATTCATTCTGCCATAAAGAAAAGTAAGAGTTCTAGACACAAGGTTTAATAAGAAAATTCAGTATTAAAAAAACCATAGAGAGAGAAAAAGGGACAAGATAAATTGAACAATTGAGAGATCTTGAGAGAAGGAAGTTAAATATAGATTGACCTCACCGCAATGCCAAGTATATCATCAACCCCATACATGCTATTCAAGCCATAGACTATCCCTCGAATGACTGTATTAATCCATGGGCATAACCCACCACAAGTCACTATGCAAGCACAAACTTCATCTGACTTGAAATACACCTAGCATGAACAATACTTCCCATCAGCTTTCTGTGATTCCTTTCCCAGCATACATATATTGGCAGTTCCAAAAGTGAACATGCACAAATAATGGTTGCCCAAAAAGATAAAAACAATACCTTCTATCTTGGACCTGCTCGCTGACAATGAACTCCTTCACGACTATCTCTCCGCACAACTATCTGTAGGAACTGCAACACGAAAGAAAAAAATGATAAAAAAGAAAACAAGTAACATGAGATATCAGAATTCAGTTCAAATATTTCTATTTACCTTTTCAGCAACTGCATCTTCTGGGCTAACGAATGTTTGCCTAAAAGATAATACATGCACAATGGATTAACAACCACAACTGATACTATTGAGGACAGAAACTATTAAGACAAAACTAGATATGGTAGGTGACAACATGGACTTATCAAAATTTTGTTACAAATTGAAAAAAATATATATAGGTTTACTTGACAATAGCATATGTCTGGGCCATTTTCAGTGGATTTGGGTATGACTGAAAGAAAAGAGGCAGCAAACTGTGAATCATGAGTTACAATACATCAAGTAGTTGAAAGGCACAAGCATTGTCAAACTACTAAATACAACAAATTAGTGCCCAACGGTTTATTATTTGTCAACGGGATGAAGACCTTGAACAATATTTGCAAGTCATACTCAACTTAATAAAGCCCCCATCCCAACTAATAATTAGGATCATTTGTGCCCCTAGATACTCCATCTTACCCTTTTCACCAATTCAACTTAAATTCCAGTCCCTAAAGTTTCAGTGATAAAGTTTCTGAAAATCATTTTGTGTTTTCCAAATCAAAAGATCAGATAAAAATTTTGTTGCGTACTGTATACATAAATAAGGATCTATTTAATGTAAAACAACTATAATTATAAACTCCAAAATCAGAGACTCGTTTTATTTATCTTTTAAAAACAAGGTTAGAAAACACACACAATTCTTCTACTTCTCCAAAACATTAGTAGCAGAAACATTTTCATACTTTTATTATCAAAATACACTGTTTTTTTAATTTTGAAAATACAAAAGTCAATTTCTCGTTTTCATTTCACCAATTACTTACAATAACAATTTTGTAAAACGACTGAAGAACTCAACCTCAAATTCCATCCATCTCAATCTATCTGAGACTTCGTTCCTTCAAACACAGTCATAGTTTACTTCAAATTATGTTCATTTCTACCGGCTAGTTAATGCTTGAAACTTCGCTTTTCCTAACCAGTATCTATTGGTATCACCGCAGCACCTAAATCATACACGCTATTCTCATTTGATCAAAGAAATATATAAATTCATTTTACATAGTAATTACGATACCAGTATATAATTGAGCTTCTTTACTTAGCCAACATAAAAAATTTAAAAAAAAATAGTAATAATAAAAGAAGACGAAGCAAGAACTACCGTTAAATCAAGAAGGAAATTAGTTAAATGCGGGACATCCTCGAGGACGAAACCACCATTACCAACTTTCTGATTAGAAGCATGAACTCTGATTGGTTGATATTGGCGCGAAAGCAAAGGCTTTATGTAGAAGTTTCTGTAAGCGAAATTGAATTTAAGGCAAACTGGATTCAGTATCATTCCGTTAGAGTTGAATGACAACGTAGCTGGGTGAGGGAGAAATCGAGCGAGACAAAATTGAAAGATCCATTTAACTTTGAAAATTTTGACAGAATTAAAATATATATAGAGAGAGAGAGAGAGAGAGAAGGATCGCGAAAGCATAATTTTCAACAGAACATGGGACTTGGGAGAGAAGAGCACTGATCAAGTACTTGTTGCCAAATGCCAACAAGTAACACTGAGATGGTCAAAGGAGTAAGCAATTGTTTTGACACGTGGAAGTTGAAACAACGAATTCAATTATTTTCAAAAAAAAATATTTAAAAAATAATTTTCCATCAAATGAGGCAAGAGCTTCTTAAATTTAAAAATGAAATTGAAAATGTGTTGGTAAGTTAAAGCTCAGTAGCATCCACATTTTCAATAATATATAATATCGGGTCATGCTATATATATATATTGTAATTACAGTACAATCTAACAATAGAAAGAATCTACTCACAAACTTACGTACAAGAACAAAAAATAAGAACTCAGTTTAAGCAACATCTCAGTACTGTGGTCTTCTATCTACACACACCAAATTCCAGTAGGCTGGTCAAGTCTTCACCACAACCCAAAGAAATGTTGAAAATGAAGCTAATTTGAACCTGGAAAGGAATACCAGAGATGGTCATGGAAGAGCTCATGAGCACATGTCCAGCTCGGTAGAAGAAGACAAGGCAAATAACATTTCAGCCTTAGTGCTGGAAGTCACTGCAGTTCAAGTAAATTTGCAAATTCTCAACATTGGACATGTTGCTACCTTTTGATGAAATTCTTGTAGTCCTTTGGATGGCTTACATGTGGAGAAATGCAAATAATTCTAGGTCATGTTTTGTAATATAATTAGTTAAGACGAATTGCAAATTAATCCTGTTTTACTCCAGTGTATATGTACAAATGTTAGCTCCTGGTATCTTTGAGAAAGTGAATGAAAAAGTTCGGCCGCAATTTTTCTCCCTTCTTGATTTTCCAAGTTGGGATGAGAGCCGTTAAAGTTTAAAAGCTCCAAATAATAACAATAGGTAACAGCCGTTTAAGTTCAAAAAGTTCCGAATAATAACAATAGCAAGAAGGGTAAATACCTTTATCATTTTTTTAAATGATATTTACTCAAATTTATGATAATTTACTCAAATTTGAGAGTGACAGTTTTTGATGATTCATTTTTATTATGAACGCCTTTCCAGTCACAAAAAATAACCCTTTCATGATTAATTTATCAGTTTTTTCAAGTTCAAATCACCATACAATATCTAAACTCTCGCATACATAGTTATTTCATTAAAATTAAAAATTTCATATAAATAATTAGTAGGGATCAAATAAGAGTAAGACTCACATTTTTTTTTAAATTAAAACATCTTACAGTGATACCACAGTCAATTAGATTATGCCATCCAAAAAAACTTCTATGATTTAACCATCGAAAATAACTTTTATGATTTAACCATTAAATTCGAGAGAGTTTTGATTTTGATTATTACTTATTATTAAGTTTGAGAGAATTCTAAGCTCAATTAAGTACAAAACTAAAAAATTTAAATTTGAGTTTTGATTTTATTTTATCTAAAGTTTGTGAGAGTAAATTTATTCAAATATCATATCTTTAATTGAGTTTAAAATGTTTTATTAGACTCAAATCAATTTTAAAATTAAGAAAAAAAAAGTGATTATTGTTGTCAATTTCCCGTTACAAAATAAAAAAATATGCAACTAAAGACTTAAACATACAATCAAAAAGTTGGTAAGTTAGTTTGTATGGTCATGTGATTGCACCATAACCACGCCCATATAATATAACCACATGCTAATAACATAATTAAACTACGGTTAAATGTACATGTGTATCCTTCAACCTTTTTTAATTTTTTTTTGTACGTGAAATCCTAATCTGTCAAATCAAATACAGGTACCAATCAAACTATTTTTATATGTAAAAAATCTTAATTTACCGAATCGAGTACAGATATCAATCGAATTGGTCTATCATCACCTGTTGGAGGGATAATTCAGATAAAACTTACGATCTAACCTCCCAAACTCTTCGCAGAGAGAATCTTAAGATGAAAATCGAACTTAAGACCTTGAGATCCACAAATTCAACCCCACCACCAGACCATCCCCTGGAGAGGTTGTATACCCTTCAAATTGCCCACAAGTGGATTGAATTCTTCAAAATATTATTGTTTCCAATGTAACTTTTAAGTAATTTCACCTAATTCTCTCTCTTAAATGAGGAACCAAAGTGTAAACGGGCATCAACACTCACAAGGCTGCCATCTAAGAAGGATACATCATATAAATTTCCAGACCATAATTTACAAAGGAAAGACAAAACTAATCTTAAAACCTACCCTTAAAGAGTTTACAATGCATTCCTTTGCATAATTGATGAAACTACTGCTTTGTTTTTAAACAACATATATACGGATACAAATACTATATGTAAATTGTCTGCATTTATTAATAGTAGTATACACATGTACAAAACAATAAGTTAACGAATAAACAAAATTTTGTAATCGTGGGGTTAATCACAATTGTCTTAATGAGTCACCGCTGAAATTTGATCATCTCCATCCTGCAACACCGAAAATTTCAGAAATATAATACAGGTCATAAAGAAGAAATTACAAGAGCCATACTCTTCACACAACTTACCAAAGAGAAGCTTGGATCCAGAGATTTCATGTGTTATTCTAGGAGTCAATTAACTCCTAAGTAAGAAAATGATCGATCATATGATGAATAACATCTGCACCTTCCATATGCATGACTTCATCTTTGACCTGAAAAATATGTAGAGTTGGCCATACAGAAGACATAATTTAAGATTTTATCATTATATTTTCCATCTTTAATTTGTTCATTAAAAGATCAGCACTCCAAACAGAAAGCTATAAAAACATCTATAATAAAATCACAAACAATCCCCATCCAAGCCACCAAAAGAATAAAATAACATATAGTAAAGAAAAGACCAAGCAACATCAACAGCCAACAAACTAAATTGTAATTTTCCAAAATCAGTCACTCACAGAGAGAAATATTTGATAAATACAATTGAGTGTGCATGGTGAAGAAGGTTTTTAGTTGAAAAAAGAGAGAAATAGAAAGAAAAAGAATGAAGGAATCCCTAATAAATAAGTATTATGCAGTGTATTTTTTAAAATAAAATCATCATTCCAGGGAGTATGATGGCAGAAATATTATTTCATACATCCTCTCTCCCTGTCACCCCCTCCCTTGTGGATGACACCTACCAGTAGCTTGTAAAACATAGATAGGAAAACATGAATTGTGTGTGCATGCTGTCTGTGGAAAGAGATAGCTACCTGTATAACACTATGAGCAGCAAACCTTTGTCTGCTGCTGTGAAAGCTAACATCTATCTTTTGCCATGAAACTCGAGATAGGCCTTTCACAAGCTCCTCTGCAAAATATGCCAATAAAAAATACTGATTCTATTAGAAACCCACTAAATTACAGCATTACAATTTTTCTGTTTCTTTCATTTTTTGAGCTATTACTGTAGCAGGCTCATAAGAATAAAAATTTCTACGTGACTGGGCAAGGAAAAACTTAACGTGGTCAGCTAAATGAAAACAGAACTGCAAAACCACAGAGGATTTATATTCACACAAAGCAAACACGTGAACTTGAAATAACAAACTCAAAAAGCGTTATCAAATCAAATTGACTCAAACTGCAATTCAAATTTCAATAAAAAAAATTTAAGTTACAAACCTTCTAGTTTATCACCGCCCTCATCTTCTGTTGAATTAGATTCAAGTTGCTCTGTATCACAGGCCTTGCAATGTTCTTCATATACAATATGTGGATATTTTTCATTAAGTGAATCTTCCCACTGTTCACCAAAAAGACATCTTGCTTGTCATAATCTAACCAAGAGATTGCCGGGTGGAACTGAACTAACAAATTCAAGATAATACCTTTGGCAATTCACTATTACGCCTTATTGATGATGTTCTCCAGCCAACAATATCTATATTGTAGTTAATAATGGAAAACAAGTAAAATAAAGTTAACAAAAACTTAAAAAGTATGAAACTGCAAAAGCTACATCCATGACCAAGTAAATTAACAACTAAGATAAGTGCTACAAAATCATTGAAACAGGATACGGTCATATCCTACATTTGAATATGCCACCCGACGTTTGAACGTACGCAATGCAGACCTGCATAAAAAGGATGACCATTATTCAATCAGATGAATACAAACTCCCTAAAGAAGGCATCTCAAGACATTTTAACAATAAATAAATAAATATAGATAGATAGATAGATGTGTGTGTGTGTGTGTGAGAGAGAGAGAGAGAGAGAGAGGTACAGGGAGTGTGCCATACATGAATTGATATTCTTCATGATCTTCCAACATCCGTTGAAGCAATGGAGGCTTTCCTTCATCATTATCAGTAAGAAAAAGGTGTCGACCTGTTCTCCTAAATATCAAATGAATAACACGACTTGCAACTTTCTCAAAGACAGGTATACCAAAAAGAAATGGTACCTGCGAACAGATACCGAATTGTTCTTCATGGAACACAAATGACTCAAATTAAAATAAGTGAGGTATACCTAACAAAACAATTCGTTAGCATACAACAGAACATAGAATGATGAAGAGTGATAAATAGGATGGGGAATGGCTATCCACCCATGTACTGCACTAAAAATATAAAATTGAAAATAAATTCCACACATACACAATCAATATATTCATGTCTATACAAATCAAGATGGACAAGCACGAGTGGCACAATGTCTTTTCTCTCAAGGAAAGACATATCAGTCTGGTAAACAACTCACCAAAGCACTCTGGTGATGCGAAACAACATAATTATTATTCTCTGATTTTGACTCAAGGCTCAATACCTTTCATTCATATTTCTTTTGCAGTACCCCAAGATGCCAAATGGGAAAACAAAAGAGGTTCCCAATCAAATCTTGCCAATAAAATTCTTTTATCTCAGCAGCATTTTCAATGGTTCAGTAAATTTGGTCCCAAATATCCATTCTCCAAGGTAATCATACATCGTAAAATACAAATTAGTAGTTTAGTATACAGTATCCATGGATATATCCTTCTTCCCTAAATTAGATCAAATAAAGCCAAAAAACTCTGAGCTACCATGCAAAATCAGAACATGACAATTCATGTGAGAGTGTGTTGATTTTGCCCCTTTAAATTTTTCCCTGGGTTTTAATCTCATGGAATTTGATCTCCTGGTTCAACAAATTATAAAGTTTAAGAACAACAGAGAAACATACCATGGTCTTCAAGCAAGGATGAGAAACAGGCAGTTATGATCATCTCCCTAAAGTTTTCCACATAAATTCATTAATAAATCAAAAGTGCTCCTCTTAACTTCGGTCATACTGAAATCAGAAGGATCTTAAACTTCTGCTGTATTAAATGCCCATACTATATGCACAACTTTCAGGGTCTCAATGAGAATTAAAGTAAAATAAAAGAAGCTCTCAGCTCTCACAGTTATCCCAAACGAATCGATGCACCTATTATTTTCCTTTTGTACCCACAAGCCAAGTACACTTCACGCTTCTTCCGTAAGGTATGTCACTCCATTAAATGTACATGAAATATGACTATAATAGAAAAAACTTCAACCTTTTTTTTCATGAAAGGATAACTTAACCTAAAATAATAGATATTAAAAAGTACCTGCTTATTACCCCTTGAACCAAGATGAGGTGTAGCAACAGTAATGAAATTCATAGCCTCTAAGCCACCTATTGTGCCCCTTGAATTCTCTTCTTGTGCATCGGCTGGTGCATCTTCTACATTTTCTATCCTAGGAGGTCTATACAGTCTCCCAATTGCATATCTCGCCACTAAACCTCCAACAGAATGTGCAACAAAAGAGATTTTGTGCAGACTTGGCTTTCTTTGAATCACTTCAAGAACCTATAATTCAAGCATTCTGTTAATAATGAAACAAAATGTGAAGTAGATGAATCTTGCATAAAAGTAAAATAAGTCTGGTGCACCTCCATATGATAGGTAAACTCACTAATCTATAACATTCCGCAAAATTAACATGATACAAACCTCCTGTGCCAACCGCTCACCCATCACGTCCACACCATCTAGAGTCAGCTTAAACATGTTTCGTTCACTACCTGAAAATGTACCCCACACGTACAGTTAAATCTTAAATATACATTGCTAGTTTTACATGTAATCTCTTGTATGTACTAAAATATTTTATACTTGACAAGTTAGTGGAAGCCAACAGCTGTTTATAAATATCTTTACCATCTAAAACAATGGGAAAGTAAGCAACAGGGTTAATTCATGAAAATTATACTACACAAAGAGCAAAACAGAAAAGAAAGAATCATGTTGTTAATCAACAACAATACTTGTAGCACATATCCAGAAACAATCCTTGAAAATACCCAGAAAAGCATTCCATTAGCAGAATTTCCCAGTCAATTTGTAGAACATAATGCAGAAATGAAAATTCCCTACAATGAACGAAAACTTTATCAGGTAGCCTCCTAACGAACTGCTCAGCTCCGAACTTCCAATCTGTAGCACTGTACAACCAAATATACAACGACCATCAGCAAATAAATCCAAAATCCTAAGCAGGAACTAATTAGGATATAGTGAGAACACTACAATTCGAAATAGAAGAAAAATCAGTGATTAAGCATAACTGACTTCGTTTTCCTAAACATGGTACGTAATTTTCCAGTCAATTATAATTTCTCAAAGAGTAAAACATTTAACTTAATCAATCGAAAAATGAAAAATTCAAATCCAAGCTAAGACAGAAGAAAAAATATGTAGAAAATGGTTAAAAATTAGGAGAACCAGACCTCCCCAGTATACCATGGACCATGACAACGAGATGATCAGCTGAAGAAGAATCAGAATCCTTTAAACTCCATACATCGCGGCTACCGTCAACCGATTCTTTCGAGCAAACTCCGTTCTCTACAGTTCCCTTCTCCATATTGAGTCTAATTCAGAAATTACGCATTTGATTATAGAAAAAAAAATCAATAATCAACCAATGGAGATCCAAAGATGATGTGTTTGTGGGAGTTTGGATATTATGGGGAATATCTGTAAGAGAAAATTCAAGAAAATGAATAGGAGGTTGGGAGAGTTGGTTATGAGTATCGTGGACATAAAAATGAAACACCTGGGAGTTAAAGGAAACCAAGAATACAAAGAAACGACGTTGCCGGGAGTTGAAGTTTCAAGGATAAAAAATTTAATGACGGAAACGAGTTCGAGTAAGTAAAGGCCGAGAATACGGTTGCTTTCCTGCTGTTTCCTGCAATTAGCCATAATATGACATCAGCAACAAAATTAATATGGATATCAAAAAATTTATTTTTTTAATATAAAATAATTTATTTATGATAACCGATTTTATAATTTAATTTCGTGAAAACTTAAAACATTATCATTAATAAATTATATTAAACCTTTAACTTTTTATAATAATTTTATTTTATATTATAATTTAAACTTTAAAGTGATCATCTCTTATATAACACAAAAGCATAAAAAAGATTTTATTAAAACTAATGTTAATAGAAATAAATTAAGAATAGTTATATTTTTTCTAAAATACTTCTTAAGAAAGCACATGATCACACGTTAATGAGGAGTAACTTCAAAAATCTCTAATATCAGCAATCTAATTATAAATGCCATCATTTTTTTAAAAAAGAATTATATTTTGGCTTGATAAAAAAAAGATATATAAATAACTTAAATAAAATTCAAGTTTAATCATAAAAAAAACCTTTAATCATTGTATTATTATTATAGTAAGATCTATTTTTTAGTATACATAAATGATTTGAAATTTTATGCATTAACATTTGATATTGTTTATAGAAATCGCTTATAAAAAATAGTTTTCCAATAAGATTAAGAAAGACAGCTATAACAATTAAAGAAGAAAAAAAAGAATATACAAATGTTTTTACTTTATCTGGTTTTCATCAAAATATGTAAATAGATTTATTACCCATTGAATCATGCTAAAATTTGGGATAAACATTCCTAAAATATTATTTTATGATTTGAATGATGAAGATAAGATTTTGTGTCCTATAATTTTAGATTGATTTGTAAATAGTAACCTATAAAGAGTTAGGAGTTTTAGATTTTTTCATTTTGTTCAGTTTTCATCAAATACAAAAACGGATGTATTAATCGTTGGATCATATTAAATTTTAATTTGAACATTCATGAGGTCCAAATATACTATTTGAATGATAGAGATAGAGTTTTGTAGTCTTTATCTCCATATTTAGCCAATAAATATAGTATACATTTTTGAAGTCTTATTCGACTCCAAAGTCTTATTTCATCTCATGATGATCGCATCTGTCTTATCTTAATCTAAGGTCTTATATCAATCTAAGAGGTCTTATCGATCTCATTCGATTTTAAAGTCTCATCTCATCTTATCTGACCTTAGGGTTTCATATCATTCTAAGATGATCTTATCCAAAGAGCTCTTCTTAACTAAAAAAAATCCTAATTTTGATCGTCTAAATGAGGTTATTCAGATCTTTTAATTTAAATAAGGTCATCCGAGTTTGATTTATATAATCTAAGAGATTAGAAAAGTTATCCAATAAAAGCATAAATTCAACTTTAAAAAGGAAAACTATAGGGTCATTCGTGGAGATAATAGCCCCAAAATTTTTCACCCTTGGGAATAAAGTCAGTAAACACGAAATCTTAGACTATTTATTATAAGTGTAATATTATATCTATTTTTATTTTCTCAGTAACAAATATGTTTACTCAATGCCAAGTGTATTTATTCGATGATATCGAGCTTATTTGTTCGATGATATTGAACTTATTGGCTTAATGAAACCGAACTTATTCATTCGATAATATTGAGTTCACTCACTCAATATCTAGCGAAAGACGCAGTTTGTTTGATGATGTCAAGTTTATTTATTCGATACAAAGTTACTTACGTTTTTCAGATAAGACTACGTCGACTTCAAATATGAAGTTACAAATATTTATTTCAAATATAAAGGTATAAATATCGATTTTAACTGTGAAGTTACAAATATTGATTTCTACTATAAATCTAAAAATATTTTTTATGATAAAGTGTTGTGTATACTTTTTTTATATCGAGTTCTTTTACTCAATACTAAATCTTGTACATCCCATATGATATTCATGTTTTCTATAAGAGATCTATACATAATATAACTTTTACTAAAAATAATTTTTTACTGAAAACTAATGGCTTATGTTGAGGATAAATTAAGAACCATTATGTTTCTCCTAAAATCTCTCACAAGAAAGAACATAATCATGCATTAATAAGGAATGATCACAAAAGTATTTAAAGTTAATCATTTAATTATATATAAAAATCATTATCTTCAACAAAGAGAATTATATTTTGATTTGATCTTAAAAAAGAAATTATACTTAAGTAATTTATCTAAAATTTAAGTCCAATAACAAAAAATCTTGAATGATCGTATTATCGTTGTAATAAGATTTATTATTTAATATACAAAAATCATTACAAATTATATATATTAACAGCTTACATTATATATATGATTAGCTTATTATTTTAGATATTATTTATATTTTAAAAAATAAATCTATTTACATTCTAATTTATATTAAAAAAATTTATAATAAATTTTTTTATTAAAATATAATTATTTAAAATAAAAATTAAGATGCAAATAAACTTACTCACTTAATTTTAAAATAATAAAAATATTAAGTGTTTATATTATTTATGAAATTTAGGTTGCATTTTTTAGAATGTAATTTGATTATCTTTGTGTTAATAATTTCGTAGTTTTCAATAATTGAGATGGCAAGATCTAATTGGCCAGTGGGGTCATTCAGTAGGGAAGCTAACAGAATAAGACCGCACGTGAAACGACACCATTTTTAATAAAAGAAAAACTTACGCTCGCGTTATCAGTCGGTGAGGATAGCAAATATAAAAATAAAATTATGTTTAATGGAATTTTTGAAAGGGAAAGCTGGAGCTCGTCAAGTGTAACTGTGCAGTAGAAAAAATAGAAATAAAAATAAAATTAAAATTAAAATGCTTTCCTTAAATATTGGTTAATTTTAAAATTTTGTATAAATAAATATTTATTATATAAAACTCAAAATATAATTATTAAAATTTTAAAATTAACGTATTTTATTTAACTTACACGGTGTCTGCTCGTACGTCAATGTAAACGTAGTTAGCTGGGTCCCACTTTCGTTTTCCCTTTTAATTCCTAGAAAATACCGGCAGCGTTGACAAAGACCTGTATTTTGGCCACCTCACGCTTTCTTTTATTTATTGTACGATGCTACCTATTTTAATTTTTTTTTAATCATAAATAATTTATATTTATTAAATAATTAATGAGATGAAATGATATAAATAATAATAATAATAATAATAATAATATAATTTTAATATTATCAATTTGTATTATCATTTAATTAAAAGAAACTTAAAGGAATTCTGTATATAAATAAATGTATCCAATTGCGAAACATAGCCTTGAAGATACAGTAAACCTCTTTTGAATTCAATTTCCATAGCTGAAAATAGCTTCAATAATTGGGAAACATCCCTTCGAAGTTACAACTTACAACAAACACACTTTCCATGGAATTTCCAAAGCTGACTAATTAATAAACATTTCTACAAATTTCCCATAAATAAATTATAAATTTTGAAGATAAGATCACAATTCAAAAAGCCTTGGACAGCTAGGCTAGCATAAAGGAGCTAATTACGATTGAATATCACATGCTAAGTTCCCTATTCTTGAATAATTGATAGGTCCAACTTTCAATAGACATATTCCTATTTAAATGATTTTTTTCATTTGTCTTTTGTTTATGCATAATGCTTTAATAGTTATCAATTGCATGCAGCAATATTATGAGTTCCCAGGAAAAGGACACCAATAGAGAGACATTAAATCATTAAAAAATATTGGGTACAATTTTCATTATTATTGCCTAATTGTTATTGTCATTAGTCGATGGTATTATCCACTCTGGTCTATTATAAGAGGTCCTACAACAAAAATTGAAAAGATAGTGTCATTATATTTTGTAGTTTATAGTTAGGCCATCAATAAAATGCACTGCTCGGTCAAGGAGAGCACAGAGATGTCTGTTACTCCACTCCAAAGTCCAAACTACAACCCAACCCTGCAAGTATTAATATTTGTTGGGAATTTTAGTCGTATCAACAATATTATTCTGCCAATCAACCTATGCCAGAGGGGATTGCTAGCGAGCAGTGTATTTCTGCACTATATTATTTATATAAATAGGGTATTATTTTTTAAGTTTGTAATTTTTGAACTTTTATTTGAATTAATTAAGATCACCCCTAATTTCTAGGTTTTCATATCTTGCTTTGATTGATGGATCCTAAACCTTAAATATTAATCATTTAATTAATTTATTTCAAACATGTTTCTAAGGCATCAATTTGGTATCAAAGCCTAGTTGTCGACTTAGGACAATGATCAATAGTAGCGACGATGGAAACAACCAATCTCATGATGTGGCTTAGAGATTCCACGCTTTAGAAGAGTTAACCTTTTGTCAGAAAATTTTAATTGACACCCTTCACACTAACTTTACAGTATTGTTAGGTCCTGTAGTTATGTTGGAGGCTAGTCGAGATAGAGCTGTCAGAAGTCTCATACTAAACATAGAACGATCATCAATTTATTAAAAGGATATTTAGATGTAGACGACAATGATATTGGAGAGAGGGATGATCTCGACAAAGATTATGATATCCTGTTTCATCGAAAATAGCTAGGAGCCACAAAAGAGGTCGAGACAAAAAACAAAGAGGTCGAGCAACACCTCTCACACAAGTATATATTGAATTTGATAACAATAGATTTGGTAGCAATAGATTCGGTGGCAATAACTATTGTAATAAAATCCCAATGAAAGATGAGTTACCTACATTCAAAGGCACACTAAAAATAAAAGAATTTTTAGATTGGATAATGAAGGTTGAGAAATTCTTTGATTATATGGATGTACACCTAGGGGTGAAGCGAATAGAGAGTCACGAGTTGTGATCAATAATGCATTTGAAAAGAAACTTATTACCTAAGAGCTGATAAAGCCTAACAACCCATATGTTAAGCCATTCCCAACCAAAAGCTTCAAGTATAACCAAACTGAACATTACTCTATTAAGTGTTCAAGGAAGAAGTTCATCAATATAGTGGTGTAGGGCATCCGAAAAGAAACTTATGACCCAAAAGCCAGTGAAGCCTAACAACCCATATGCCAAACCATCTCCAGCGAAAAGCTTCAAGTGTAACTAAATTAGATATTACTCTAATAAGTGTCTAAGAAAGAAGTTCACCAATATGGTAGTTGACTAAAAGGAAGCCAGTGATGATTATCTATCGGAAGAGGATGAGATATATGATAATGACTTTTATAACGTGGAGAATAAGGAGAAAGTTCGTATAGTAAGGAAGGTTATGGTGGTGCAAAAGTAAGCAAATGATACACGATGGCACTAGCTATTTCTGACCATCAATAAACTATACAAGGAATATTATGTAATTGTCATTAATAGATAAAGCTCAGAGAATTTGGTTAGCAAGATAGTAGTGAAAAAATTTGGGCTACCAATTGAGAAACACTCATGTCCCTATAGTATTGGTAAATTAAAGAAATGGGTTGCCTTAAAGTTATTGAATGGTGCAAGCTACTATTCTCAATAAGCAAGAATGTGGATGAAGCTTATTGTGATATAGTGGATGACCTTGAGGTATCAAATATTTTGTTTAGTCAATGATTAGAGCTACAGAAGAAATTAACACCATTTTGAAAAAGGTAGCTCCCATTTTAAAGGAGTTTCAAGATGTCTTTTTCGAAGAACTACCTAAAAGACAACCATTAGTCTGTGATACTCAACATCAAATTAATTTAATCCTTAAGGCAAGCTTACCTAAACCATCACACTATTAAATAAGCTTAAGGAAAAATGACGTGTTAAGAAAGAATATAAGAAAGCTAGTTTAAAAAGTTTACATCTAAGGAAGCCTAAACCCGTGTATAATCCTAGCTTTGCTAATGCCAAAAAAAGACGAGAGTTAGAGGATATGTGCGTATAATTGGTTGATTAATAAGATTACCATGAGCTATAAATTTTTTTATCTTAAGACTTGATGATATGTTTGATCAATTAAGTGGGTTGGTGGTGTTCTCGAAGTTAAACCTCCATAGTGGGTATCATCAAATTTGGATTAGGCCAGGAGATAAGTGAAAGACAACATTCTAAACCTAAGATGGATGTTTAAGTGGTTTGTCATTCTAATTAGATTGTCCAATTCCCCTAATACATTCATGAAAGTGGCAAACCAAGTTCTAAAACCATCTATTAGTGAGTTTATTACGGTATATTTTGAAGTTATATTGGTCTAGAGTAAAAGTCATGAGGTGGATGCAGATCATCTAAGTAGTGTCTTGTCTGTCTTGAAAGATACATATTATAAGTTAATTTTAAAAAATGTGTGTTTATAACCAACAAACTATTATTTTGGGGCGTTATCATTGGGGTGGGTAGAATCCATGTTAATAAGAGTAAGGTGAAGGCAATTAAAGAGTAGGCCATTCCAAAAATTGTAAGAGAATTTAAAAGCTTCCAAGGGTTAACCATATTCTATAAACATTTTACTCAAGACTCTAGCACTAATATAGTTTCGATCACCGATTGCTTGTAGAAAAGAGGGTTTAGTTAGGGAGTAGATTCACCATAGTCAAAAAAAAGTTGTGTACTACTCTGGTATTAGTCCATTCGTACTTTGATAAATTATTTGAGGTGGAGTACGATGCTGGCAAAATTAGTATAGGCATTGTGTTATCTCAATGAAAAAATGCCTATGATGGTATTTTTTAATGAGAAGTTGAGTGAGCCCCCCAAAATAGTCAATATATGATAAAAAAAATTTCGAGATTAGGGTATTGAAAATATTGGAGAACTACTTTGAGGGAAAAAAGTTTGTCCTTTACTTTAATGTGTAGCAGCGATATTTCGATTCATCATTTTTTTCCAAGGGTTTCATAATTGGACATTGAACCCATATCATATAATGGGAGTTGCCGGTTTATTAGGCGCTGCTCTGTTATGTGCTATTCATGGTGCTACCATAGAAAATACTTTATTTGAAGATAGTGATGGTTTAAATACATTCCGTGCTTCTAACCCAACTCAAGCCGAAGAAACTTATTCAATGGTCACCGTTAACCGTTTTTGGTCCCAAATCTTTGGGGTTGCTTTTTCCAATAAACAAATCATCGAAGTTTTTGTGTTGTTAAAAGAGAATAAGTAATAGAATTGACACTTGATGATGTACTTATCTTTAGAAGTTCTTGGATAAGTTGATACACAAGTTAAGGATTATTAATAGAGTGGTAGATCCTTTGAACTGGTGTATAGCCATTATTACAACCCTACATATTGAGGTGACATAATTTGAGTGTGTGAAAGAGTTTTACCTCGAAGATGATGACTTCAAGAAAGTTTGGGCTTGACCACAAGATAAAGGAGCAGCTAAAGACTATCACATCTCTAAGGATGGTGGTTTAGCAGAACACCTTAGGTTTGACAAGACTATAATAACCGTGATCAAGAGTTATTATTGGCCAAGGATGAAGAGAGATATGATGCATTTGATACAAAGATGTTATGTGTATTAGATGACGAAAGATGTAGTGTAGAATATGGGACTATATATGCCACTTTTAGTAACACAAAATACATAGGAGAATTTGTCGATAGACTTGATTCTTAGATTACCATGTACCAACATGGCATTGACTTGATTTTTGTTTTGGTTAATAAGTTTTCCAAGATTACACATTTACACTGTGCAAGAGGTCATCATACTTATCACGTATAAAGCAATTGTTCTTTGCTAAAGTGGCTCATTTATACGGGATTTTGAAGACCATTACTTCTGATCACGACACTTGATTTGAGCATATTTTAAAAATATTTGTGATACCCTCAAATGGATGGCCAGACAAAAGTAGTGAACAAGACACTCAAGAACATCCTTAGATGTATTTGCTGAAAAGGAACTAAACAGTGGGATATAATTGACACAAGTTGAGTTTATATACAATAGCACCAATCACACCTTAATCAAATGATTCTCGTTGGATATGGTATATGGAAAATGCCCAACCATGTTCTAAACCTCTTACACTACCTAAGGCATCAATGAAGAGTATAATGGCTTATAATTTGGCGACATAAGTGCAAACCATATAAGAGGAGACATGACATCAAATTGAAACATCCAATGCATGGTACAAAGCCTAAGCAAACAACTATAAGAAGAAGATCTTTGCAGTGTGAGATGACGTCCTAGTGTTTCTTTACAAAGAGAAAGTTTCAATTGGCCAATATAACAGGATATAACAAAAAAAATTTAGGCCATTAAAGATCACAAAGAAAATTAATGACAACATCTACGTGGTAGATCTATTGAACTACATGGGTATCTCCTCAACTTTCAATAATGCAAACATCTATATGTATTATCCTGACAATCCTTTGAAATGGAGGTCAAGTATTTTACAAGTGAAGAAAAATAATGAGGGCGTCACATCAATTAAAGCAATAGGGGAATTCAAAGTAGTAGAGGAATCAAGATATGGTAGATACGTGTTTTCAAGAAGCAGAAAAGAATTTGTCCCAATGAATTTTCTGATTTGTTCAAATAAATCTGATAGTTAAAAATTTTAAGAAACTAAAAGATTTTTAGTCAAATAAATCAAATATTCATTCGACGAATTGGGCAATTAAAATTTTCAAAGACGGTCTTTAAATTCAATCAAATGTATTGCTTGATTTATTTGATCAAATTATATATGAATTTTATATTTTTACTCTCATTTCATATCATTTTAATTTTATATTTTAAAGATAATATTATGATTAAACTCTTAATATAAAGGTTTGCAACTTTTGAACTTTATTTGAATCAATTAAAATCATCTTAATTTCTAAGGTTTTTATATTTTATTCAATAGATCCCAAATCTTAAAAATTAATTATTTAATTAATTCGTTTCAAATACGATATATATGATATATCAGTATTCAACAATACTTAGTAAAAAAATATTTAGGGCCATATTTTCATACTATATTATATACGTATTTATTAATGCTCCCACCTACACCTAATTGTATATCTTAAGGTAATTGATAGTGGGGTGGTAAATGTTAATATCTTATATCATGGTTTCATGTAAATTATGGTCATTATTAAGTCATCCATCCATGTCTAAGCAAGATTTTATTCCAAACTTGGTCCTAAATCCCACTATTGTTGCGCTCCACTAAACTCGTACAGGATTGGAAAACATAAAGACGAAACCCACAAGTCGGCTAACAAACCCTTCTACAAAAGGGAAAAAAGAAAATGGTGATCCAATAAGACCTAATAATTATTTTTATATAAATTAATATGATTATATTATTTTAAATGTCATTTCAATTTGCTCGAATACTTGTACATGTATTATTAGTTGTACAAATGACAACTGATGTTTAGCACAAAAAAAAAAATTATAATTGATTTTGACAACATATTATTAAAATAGTAAAAAATAAAAAATATATATATTTTTAAAAATTTTCAGTTAAGTTTAAAAAATAATTTTTTATTTTAAAAAATATAATCAAACATGTTTTCATTAGTTTTCAGCACAACTGTCATCTTGATCATAATCCGATAATTTAAATTTTTAAGTAAGATTTTATAACACATATTTATTTTATACAAACCGTTGATAATATTTATCAATGTTACATTATTAATATTATATATATATATAATTTTGTAATATAAGATTATTGCTAATCCCCTAATTAACGAGTTAAATAAACTTAAATAATACTAAAAATAAACTAAGATACCCAACTCAAATAAAAAAAATAAAGAAGAAAAATCCTACTAAATGAAAGTGAAATAGACATAAAAACTCTTAAAAACTTGTTCTACAACTCCTTAGTATTTACCAAACATGTTTAGTGTATATGAAAATTGCATGTGTTGTGAGTAGACTTGTCAAATAGACCGGATCGACTCAGCTCGACTCGGTACTTAAACGGATCGAGCCGAGTTAGCCCATTTATTATGCGGACTAATATTTTACTGGTCCTAATCCGACCTGCGAATTAACGAGCTTAAACGAGCCGATCCACGGACCGACTTTAAAAATTTTAAATTTAAAAAATATATATAAAATACACTAATTACTAGTAAATATAATATTTTAATAGCAATAAT
>JAVXUL010000021.1:6171958-6218951 GCA_035590515.1 Trichilia minutiflora | reverse complement strand
TTCAATATTAATAAATAATAAGTTTAATATCATTATTAACATTCAAATATAATCAATTATCATTTAAATATAAAGATTAAAAAAATTAAATTATTTTTTTTTAATTAAGTGGTTAAATGAGCCGACCCGCAAGTTAAACGAGTTGGTCCATTTAACCCGCGGGTTAAACGAACCGAACCAAATCGGTTCGCGAATTAAACGGGTCAATTTTTTTTTGTCCTAACCCACCTAAATGATGGGTTAAATAGGCCGATTTACGGACCATCGGTCCATTTAACAGCTCTAATTGTGCGTAAGTTTATCTAATTAAAGGAGGGGAAGAAAATTCTTTCCGTCTCATGTCACTTCTTAGAAAGAATTTTATCCCCAAACATGGTCCAGAACCAGTGCTCAAGAAAATTCTTGCAGGATGGCTAGGAAATTGGATTAGCAAATTACATAAGTAATTATAAACAAGGAATGAATGAGAGAAATAAAGGGCAAACTTGAGAGAAAAAGCAATGCTTCCCTTCTATAAAACATGTAAAGCCACCACAAATAGTTGACATTTTTATTCTATATAATTAAACAAACAATAGCTACTAAAAATCAACTACCAACTCCAGACAGATCAAGCCATGCAATGCTCTGAAGAATGGTCAAGAGCTGGCCATGCATTGTCCCGAAGAAAGATCCAGAGGTGGAATACTTTGTTCGTGCCTGAAGAAGTTATCAGGATCAACTTTAGTCTTCACTGTTACCAATCTGTTGAAGTTATCCTTGAAGTACTTGTAGCCCCAAACACTGGACTTAATGAAACTGGTGTCATTTTTCTTGTTCATACCCAAATCTAGATCCCTGTAATTCACATATGCACGTCTGGGGAGCATGGAAACATAAGGGGCCATGTAATTGTGTAGCTTCCTAATCCAATCTATATGCTCTGTAGCGTTCTTATCTCCATCTTGCCACAGAGTCAGATACTGGATTTTGAATAAGGTTCCTTTTCTATGAGGAAAAGGAATTTCAGATTCTGAAATCTTGCTCATCATTCCTCCATAAGGATTCCATATTGTCATTGGACTATCTTCTTCTAACAGCCTTTTCCATAGCCCCTCTAGCCCGCTTTCAGGAATGGGCTCTTTGACAAAGTCCGATTTGGCTTTGAAATAGTTCTTGAATAAAGACTTACCTTGGAGTAGAACTTCAGGAGGTGTGTTACTTGGATAGCCAGCAATATAAAGGACAGATTTGATCCAGCTTGTTTCAGTACAGTCTTTTCGCGTCAAACCCAACTCAGGGAAGCTCTCTTCCATTACCCGGAGGAGTCTATCAGTACCACCAAGAAACAGAGCATTGTATGAAGTTGTTACAGTTCTTTCGCCTTTTGGACCTGCATTTGCAGTTTGTATGATGACTCTAATGAAGAGATCCTCGTCAAGTTTATCTGCAACTTGTTGCCATCTATGGAGAAGCTTTGTGGCACCTTGTTCCAGGGTCTTGGTTACAGTGAAAACTGTCACAGTTGATGGAACGGGAACCAGCTTAAGTTTCCAAGCAAGAATAACTCCAAAACTTGCTCCGCCGCCTCCTCTTATCGCCCAAAAAAGATCTTCCCCCATGGCTTCTCTGTCAAGAATTCTTCCATTAGCGTCAACAATCCTAGCATCAACAACATTGTCAGCACCGAGGCCGAATTTTCTCATCATGGTACCGTAAGCCCCTCCTGTGATGTGCCCACCAACACCTAAACTTGTGCAAAGACCAGCAGGAAAACCATGAGTCTTGCTTTTCTCTGCAATTCTGTAGTAAACTTCACCAATTGTGGCTCCAGCCTGAACCCAAGCGCTATTATCGTCAATATCAACTTTAATAGAACGAAGCTTGGAAAGGTCTACAATAATAAAAGGTGTTTCAATTTGAGATACATAAGAAAGACCCTCATAATCATGTCCTCCGCTTCTCAGTCTTAGATGAACTCCAAGCTCTTTGCAGCAAATAACTGCTGCTTGAGCATGTGCTTCATACAAAGGTGTGAAGATGAACTCAGGCTTTGGCATTGAAGGAACCAAGTACCTGAGGTTTTGAGCAGAGGATTGTAGGAAAGAAGAAAATGAAGCATTGTTTTGGGCATAAAATGTGGAGGAAGGAACGTAAAGCTCAGAATTTACAGAGAGACATTGATTAAAATTTTCTAGAATTGAAACTGAAGTTGTCCCTGAAGCTGATAACAGGAGAACTGAAAGCAGCGAAAGTAAATATTTGCCTGAAAACTTCATTTTTAGTGATTTACAGTGTCTATGTTTTATGTTCTCAGGTATTAAAAGCCGCATCTTATATATGGGCTACATACGGTTTGAATCTTGATAATCCTAACGTGCAAAGTGGCTAATCCAAACGTCAAGTTATGGTGTTCCTATCCTCAATTACCGGAAATTGCTTGAGCTTCTGAAGACTGAAGTCAAAACTTGGTAACCAAGACTACTTCAGTTGGAGTGTACAAGAATTTTGATTAATATTTTCTTTGGGGATTATTAGTAATTCTCTTCATGGATTGTGGCTACCATCAACCTCTTATTTTATTAATTTATATACCTTAATCTTCAAACCAATTAAAAAAAAAAGCAAAGGAAGCAGAGCTAAATAACATAACAATATCATATTTCAATTCCATGTTACACTTTTCATTGTGTTTAATGTACATATCATTTAATCATAAAATTTATAAAAAATAATCTAATAAACAATTAATGCTTTTCATGCTGCATTTGATTATTATATTTTTAACAAATAAAAATTACTTTTGTCATATAATTTTTTTTTTCTCTTGAAGAAAAAAAAAATTACTTTTCCTATGTTAGCTGATGAGAAAGTAACCCATCCTTTGCTTAGAATGCAATCTCAACAATCAATGGGTTTAGTAGGCCAGATAATTAAAGTTCAAAAGTAATAACACTAAAGAAGAGAGTGGGAATTCTATTAAGAACCTCGTACAAAAAGCAAAATTTGTGTGAACCAAAAGAGAAATTATGTGTACACTCAATTTAAACTTAGCAATTTGGATATGCGACAATAGACCGACCATTTTACTTTGAGTGTCGGAAAAGTTAAATAACTCGTTTGACACCATATAGAAGGGGAAAAAAAGATATTTATCTTGATTGAGGGTTAATTTTTAAAATTGTCATATGCCCTTCCATAAAATTGTGCTTGTAATCTAGCCGTACATGGAAATCAATTTTATCCCTACAAAAAACTTATAAACTAGAGAAGCAGAATTTTGCTCAGTTCTTACAAATCCATAAACTCTGAAAGTCTTGGAGGATGGAAGAGAAGCAACAAGTTCATAGATATCCTCAGAAAGCAGTAGAATTGACATTTTAATGATCACGTTTTCAATGAACCACCAAAACTTCCTGATTTCCAGGGGAAATTGTATGTATGACCCATCCACATTCTATGGGAATAACATATATTGGCCAATTCAACAGAGTTTGACTGCATAAATAAGTGTTTTCCTTGATGTTGCAAGTAATATCCAATTGTTAACGATAGGAGTGGATAAATTTAAATCGATCTGCACTAAACTGATCCAAACCGTTTAATTGGATTGGTTTGGATCGGTTTGAATCTATATTAGATTAATCTCTGGATTGAAATTTTACAAACCGTTATTAACGGTTTGAATTATGGATTGGATTAATTCCAAACCGCGAAATCAAACCGCTTAAATAAATATTAAATATACTTAATATTATTGTATGATAATATTAATATTATATGATAAAATAATACATTAATTATTTTTTTAATATTTTATGATTAACTAATGGGTTTATCATTTTAAAATTAAGTTAGAAAGTAAACTAAGGTTTAAAATTTTATTTTTTAACTCAATCCAAATTAATAAAACATTTTAATTTAAGTTTAAAGTTCAAACCGCGAACTCAAACTGATCCAAACCGCATAATGCGGTTTGGATCGATTACGGTTTGTGACATATTATCGGATTGACTTGGATTGCATAAAATTCAAACCGTAATGTTTGGATCGGTTTAAAATTTCACCTCCAACCGATCCAAACCGCAAACGCCCATCCCTAATTAACAGCATCATTTGTTTGATGAGTTTCATCGAATCTAAAAGATGGAGATAGTATAGTTTTTTCGTATTCCTCTCATGTTCGATTTCTGCTTTGACAGGGTTAATTTCCTTGGCAGTTGAGGGTAATTGAGGATACAAAAGATTTTCCAGGATTACAATTCCCATTGATCTTCAGCTTTGTAAATTTTGACATACATATAATGTTGAAGTCGAGCGCTGATACCAACAAAGGAGAACTGCAAACACGCAATTCCCTCAACTGATAATCTTTTTAGAGCAGAAACGTCATAAAAAACAAGATAGGCTCTCAGTGTATTGAAAAGCATCAAACCATCGAAACTGCGATGCCCGTCTTCAGCTTGGTTGGCAACAGGAGGAGCAAAATCACGAAGCTTCTTGAAAGTCTTATCCTTCAAATTATAACGTACTGCTTTCTTAGGCAAATGCAACATCAAATATGAATCCTTGTCAGTCTCTTCCCTTATAACACACAGTATCGAGTACCTATAATAAGGCAAGTCCTCTGGATCAAGATAAGTCCTAATCATATGAGGAAATGCAGCTGCAATGCCTTATTATAGGTACTCGATACTGTGTGTAGTCTTTCCACTTCATAAACATTGAACAGAGCAGCGCAGGGACCATAAATTTCAATAAGATGTAAATGGCCTCCAGACTCTTCAAAGACTCATACCGCCGCTTATCCCACCCTTCAGGAATAAGAGGCATTGACATTTCTTGCAGTTTCCCTTCGTGAACTTCAAAATATAAAGAAATTCCAGTAGGAATTATCCAGTGAATAGCACCAATTCGGGACGTCTGAAATTTGTATCAATTGGTGCAGTGAAAGAACCCCCAGATAGTATCCAGGGCCCTGTTTTTGGTAAGTAAATCTCTTATATTAAAATAGACATCACCCAATAACCACAAGTTCTTACATAAATGAATTTGTAGGGAGGTGATTTTGAGGTATCAAATGCTCAGTTAACACAAAGAGTTGATCTAAAAACTCCTTTACCAACTCATTGTCGAGGAAATACAGTGCATTGCTTGGTAGTGGGATTGTAAACATAGTAGCTGCGACGAGGCTGGTGTGCACTAAAACTGCAACATAACAATAGACCATTACAGGATTGCAGGTCTCTGATCCCATATGAATGGTTAACAAAATTGAGAGATCTGAAGGGAGCAAGGTTGACGAAGTCATATTCAGTATTATTCACCTGCAAAATGAAACGATGCCCCAAATAGGCCTCCGATGGGTTTAGGAATAAGACTTAGATTGCAAGAGAAAAAGGGGTCGGAGATGAGAGAGAGCCCATGCTTAAATACAGACTTGAATTTGATCAAGGATTTGACTGGGAGAAGATCATCAATGTTGGCAATTGTATCAGCTGATGATGGTGTTTTGTAATGGTGAGAAGAGGTGGAAGCAATAGATATTTTTTAAGTTTGTTTTGGTTCTTTTGCTGGAAAGCATAGTGGGGAACATGGCCAGACAGTTCAGAGACTTTTTGGCTTTGTTTTCGGAAGAAATGGCAATAAATTTAAAGGTTCTTCGTCTTGGCGTGTCAAACTACAATGAAGGTTGTGCAGTAAGCTAGTAGCTGTTGATTCTCAAGGACTCAACTTCATCTTAAAAAAATCAAATTTACCTCTAATAGCTGAGTGTGGCTTACTTCCATAATTGTCCTTTACAAGGCAAATCTTGGGATTGCTTTGTATGAGTGGTCTCATTACAGCCAGGTGGTCTAACCAGTAAGCCAGGTACATTGTAATATAGCCTTCGTGGTTTTAACTCTAGAGCAGATTCAAAATCTCTGCCATTATCTGAGCCACACTTTGTTGATTACCAGAGATGGCTGATTGTGCAAAGGATTCTCGGATGATTTAATATCTAAGTCTTCATATCTTCTTGGAGATCTATAATCCTGCTTTATATCAAAACAGTAGCAGAAAACTTCTGATGACTCGGTAATGATAAAGAGATATGGTAATTCATATTTGAGCATGGTGTGAACTATGGTGACAACTGATAAATTATAGTACATCGAACTATTTCCGCTAGGCTTGTTTTCTGGACAATGGAAATATATTTGCAGGTACTTTATCAGTATCAGTCAAATCAACTGCATTTACCAGAGATGTTGATCGAACTAATTTTATGCAGTACCATCTTGTATGCATATGATCTCCTAAATTTACGTCTCACCATGCACTATTTAGGTCTGATACATAACCCATGGACTTGATCTTCTCCCTTAATTCTTCTAACTTGGCATATATGACATCCTTTTGAGGATGTTGTTGATACTTGCATAAATTTTATGGACTCTACATTTTACAGATATAGGTCTGGTACGTAACCCATGGATTTGACATTCTCCCTTAGTTCTTCTAACTTGGCATAAATGACATCCTTTTGAGGATGTTGTTGATCACTTGCATAAAATTTATGGACTCTACCTTTTACAGAAATCCAGCTACATCCTGGTTCTTTTTTCACTCCCAGCCCTTTCATTACTTCTCTCAGAGTATGTCCATCTTCATAACTCCCTGTTTCAATATATGTGTTGGACAATAGAACATAGGTAGCAGGGTCGACTCTAACTGAAAGGATCTTCTGTGCAGCAATTTCACCTAACTCAGTATTGCCATGAACTCTACATGCTCCCAACAATGTCTGCCATATCATTTCACGTGGCTCCATTGGCATCTTTCTTATAAACTGCATCGCATCATCCAAGCGACCCAAACGACCAAAGAGATCTACAATACAAGCATAATGTTCCATCTCTGGCACCAGGTCATACTTTTCCTCCATTAGTTGAAAATAGTGTAGGCCTTCCTCTATCAATCCTCCATGGCTACAAGCACATAGAACACAGAGTAAGGTAACAGAATTAGGCTCCACACCCAACTGTTCCATCCTTCTAAAGAGTTGAAGGGCGCTTTCTGAGAGACCATGTTGGGCATAACCTGATATCATAGCCGTCCATGAGACAGTATCAGGATTAGAGATTCTTTCAAATATCTTCATCGCCTCCCTAATACTGCCACATTTGGCATACATGTCCACCAACACACTCTCTATGCAATTGTCAGTGTCCAACCCAGCCTTGCACAACAGACCATGGACTTGCTGTCCAAACTCATGTAAACAAAGGCCAGCACAAGATACGAGGACACTAGAAAATGTGAACTGGTTAGGCCTAAAACCTTCTTCCCTCATCTGTGAAAAGATAGCAAGAGCTTCCTCCCATTCCGAACATTGAGAGTGAGCAGTCACCAGGGTAGTCCAAGACACAATATCTCTTTCCTCCATCCTGTCAAAAACCTTCCTTGCATCTTCAAGAGCCCCACACTTGGCATAGGCATCAGCAATTGCATTGTAAACACTTCTAACCATCATATCAGTTCCAGACTTTAGAACCAACCCATGAACTGCATTTCCGAACCAAAAATACTTCAAAGTGGCAACTGCATTGAATACACTGCAATATGTAAAAATATCTGCTCTTATATCTTCTTGACACATTCTCATGTAGAGCTCCAAAGCTTCTAGGCTACACCCATTTTGTGAATAACCAGAAATCATGGCATTCCAAGGCATGTTTGCTCCACAATTAATAAAATTGGAGTCAAAAACGTATCTTGCATCATGCAAAGACCCGCATTTAGAGTACATATCGATGAGAGCAGTTCCCACCCGCACATCAGACTCCATGCCCGACTCAGAGACAAAAGCCCAAAGCTGTTTCCCTCTGTCAACATCACCCAATTGCCCAACAGCCTTTGAAACACTAATGACTGTCAATGTATTCGGCATAATGCCTTCCTTCTTCATGCAAAGAAAATGATCAAATGCTTCTGAATGTAGTCCATTTGATGTCAATCCTGAAATTATTGCATTCCAAGAAACTTCATTATGTTCTGTCATGGTGTCAAATACCTTATACGAATCCTCAATTCTACCCAACTTAGCATACATGTTAAGAAGAGATGTAGTAACAACAGTATGAGAAGCAAATCCTCTTATAACTATCTGTGCATGAACCATTTTACCCAATTCAAGACAATCTAAACCTATACACGTCTGCATAACTGCGGAATAGGCAAAATTATCTGGTAACATTCCACAGTTAAGCATTTGACTAAAGAACTTAAATCCTTCAAAGAAAAAACAGTTTTCTATAGACCCAACAATCATGACAGTCCATGAGAATATATTTCTTTCCGACATTTTATCGAACACACGAAAAGCGATACTAATATTTGAACACTTTGAATAGGCATGAGCCACGTGATTCAACAGTATTACTAAGTCTTTGTCCAAAAACCCGGATTTTACCACAAACCCATGAACAGCTTTAGCTTGTTTCAAAGACCTTTTATTTGCAGAGTCACGTAAGAGGTTAATTAATTGTTGGATTTGAGACTTTTTGTCAGGTTTATTCGCTTCAGTTGAAATGGGAAGCTTCGTTTTAATGGCAGCATTTAATTTCTGGGCAGTTTGAGAATGTACAGCAACAGTTGTTGAACTTCTCTGCAAAAAAACTTCGGCATTACAATATTATAGTTTTGAGAGGAGATAAAGTCGACAAATTTTACTTTACCAACGATGATAGACAGAAAAGAAATGACAAATTAAAGAGAGAGGGAAGGGGAGAGATTTTCTTACTTTAACCTTGGAAACCGGAGTTTGCAAACCAGATAAATGACAAGAATGACAAATTTCAAGGTTGGTCGAGAGACTCATCGTCTACTGAAGGTTGTTAACGTGAAAACGTTAAACAGAAATGCTAGCGTCGCCGTCGCTCTCGCTCACCTAAAAATGCTCTTAACGTACTCTCTTTATTATTTTTAGGTGAAATAATTGCCTAATCTTTTTTCTTTTAGGTGTTTAAATATTTTAATTATAATAGATTTTTATAAATATTTTAGCATTAATATCATTATTTAAATATTTTAATCATACCCTTCGTTATAAAATATTGAAATAACTGAAGTTTGAAAGAGAGTTTATAATTTGTATTTAAATCTTTCTTTTCTCTATTATTGACAAATATATTTATTATACCTTAACTTTTCACATCAATACTTTTATAAGTCTTTTTTTTCTTCAATTAAGTTATATATATTTCTATTTTTTTAACTAATAAAAAATTTAATAAATTAAACATTTTTTTCAAGTCAATCGCTTAAATTAGTGTACATTAGTAATATAATTTTTATTTTTTGGCTGATACAATCTATTTCAAAGTAAAAATAAAATTATTTAATCAACAAAAATCATGGCATAAGTCACCATTTTTCAAACTAAAAATTTTGCATGCACACTTAGTCATCAAGTGTACATAGTATATACAAAATAATTTTACATAATATGTCAAATTTTAGAGTCAATTTAATATTTTATAGAGGATAACATAACTTTTATTTAGTTGAAATATTTAAGTAATTAATAATGATGTTAAAGCTAAAATATTATAGAAGTTTATTGCTTTATTAAAAACACCTAAAAAATTGTATGTGCCTAAATTAAAAGTTAAGAGTGCATCGGTTGCTTTATTAGTTAGCATTCCTCCATTTGAAATTCATTCATGCATAGAATATTTAATTTTGTCCCGTACTATGGCCTAGACATGGCTATTGATGGAGAAAAGCATTTGAGGTGTTTTACTCGAACTCGATAATGATGCTCCATACAGAAAACACTGGCAAACCACACTCATTAACAATCAATTTTGCCAAATGAGAAATTAACATGCGTTGGTTGCCGTATTTATTGTAAGAGAGAGAGAGAGAGAGAGAGAGAGAGAGAGTCGAGAGAAAAGGGAAAAAAAAAAAAAACTGTGGTCAAATTCGTCCTACAGACAACAGTTTGACATGAGTAACATTATAAACTGCTTTATTATTCCATCTTATCATGGAGTTCAAATGTTGTACGGTTAAGCAATCAACATGCATATATGCATAAATGTGTTAAACTTCGTAAATCAAATGAATAAAAGATAAAAATAAATAAATAAATAAATAATTGCTTCTGACAATGATGCTCTTGCTTTACAATGTTGAATTACCAGAAAACACTAAACCGTTTGTTTTTCTTTCGGGAGAAGATTCTTTCAATGTCAAATCTTCAATATGAATCAGTGATTTTAGATTTGCGCCTTCTGCTTGCTTTCTCATGAACTAGATGAGGTATTCTCCAATGGTGTGAACATGAAATTCCCAGAAAACATGGCTTCCTTATCTACCCAATAAATGCCCCAGCTCTCTCAAATTAGTATACAAACCCCAAGTTCAGCAGTTTAAATAAGATCGTATTTAAACAGAGATAATTCCAAGCATAAATTCACAAACTTGAGACCCTTGGAAACAGAGGGTAAAGGTAATACACTATAGATATGAAGTGAGTGCATTTTGTCAATTAGATAAGCAGACAAAAGTTCTACAATGGAGCAAAATACTGTACTTTAACAGTATAATCAACAGTTTAGCCCCAACAGATTCACAACTTATAATTGAAGGGAAAAGTAGAATGGTAACATACCAGTTAAGGACAGGCAACTGACTTCTCGATGGACATACCTTGTCATGGCCTGCAGATATAAGCAAAAGGATTCAATTATGCTATGGTTTTGATTTAGGCTAAAAAAGAATATAAGATATCCGAAAAATTATAGACAGAGGGTGAACAATTTAAAAGATGGAGTCTTTCTCAACCCTCTTGTATTGAGAGAAATGTACAACAGTGCTCAATAAAGTATGCATCTAGTGTGAGGAAAGATAGAAAAGCTCTGCGTGTAAACTAATAGTTCATGGCATCAAATTCACATGACAGTGAGAGACCAGCACGACTTCATGGTAAAGAAACATTCATCCACTCATTACAGAGGAGCCATCAGTTCTATAACAGAAACATCATCTCTCAACATCCCAACCCATGCAATTCATAATTTTCTCTGATACACGTATAATAATCATAGTGACAAAGCAAAGTTCAGTACATACCTGGACAGCCTGCAATGCAGAAGCATCTGGCTTTGATGTGCCATTGTCACAGAAGACATTCCTGCAACAGAAACAATTCCAGTGTGTTGCATTGGAAAAGATAAATATATCACAAAGGTTAAGGAATAAGGTCTTCTGAACAGTATGGCAATTTAAGAGGGCTAAAGGCTAGGCTGATTGGAAGAGCATGGGTATAACCTGAATCATAATCTTATTCTTGCATCACGCTGGTCTGAATTGTCCTAAACTTTGAGTTTTATAATAGCAAAACAAATCTACCCTAGAATATATATCCTTGTCGACAGTGAATTAGATGAGCAAGGCTGTTGGAAGTCTCACCTCCAAATCACATTTTGTAGCTCATCTTGTTTTGCCTCTGGAAGCAAGGCAGCATCATAAGCAACAATATTTCCATAGAATATCTTCTCGAGTTCCTTCATCCATTTTGACAACAGTAAGTTTACCTGCAATTAAAACCATCACTAAGCAACAAGAGCAGAAGGTATTATTCATTGACAAATAGCAACATTTGTAATCTTGTCCATAACTATTGAAGTTTCATATATGCTACTCAGTATAAACAATTTTCCTAGCCCCTGCTCCTGTACATATATTACCCACTGATGACAGATAAGTGAAAACATCAAATCAGCTGTAGAGTCTACTTGGGACTAGAATATGACCCTAATAGAGGCATGCAAATAAGGCACACGCTAAACTGATCATCCGTAGTCTGATCTGTGAATCTTATCAATGCTAAAGATTTTACAGCGAATGACATAAAAGACTAAAAGCAGATCCAAATAATTAATTTTTTAAAACAAACTACAAAGAATGGATATGTGGTGAATAGACCTAATTGGTACCATAAATATATACTAGACTAATGGGGAGAACTCAATCGAAATATTATTTTTCCATTTTCTAAGAACAAAAATTGAACTTTTGAATTACATTAGGTGGATAAAAGGAAATTCTAAGTAGAACATCAATAAATATCAAAGATTCAGTCAAACATGAATTATATTCAACTCCTAAGTAAATTATCAGTAATATTGATCACAAACCCCAGCTTTAGATACTCTCAGCTCAACATCATGATTGTAAATCTCGTATAGATATTGCCCAAGCTCAACACCTTCCTTTCCCTCTTCCTTTAGGCGTCGTAAACACAACCACATGTGAAGCACAAGCAACGAGAATGTCATTTTAAAGGTCTTCTCCAAGCTAAATACTGCACAAGAAGCAGAATATATAATCTATACTATTAAATATGTATCAAAATACAGCGCCATGCAAAAAAATCTTCTCACAAGAATATCCAACCTCACCATATTTCTTGAAGTTGGATACAGTATCCAACTTCAAGAAATATGGAGAGGTTGGATATACTAGTGAGAAGCTAGTTTTTGCACACTTTATAGTACAGCATAGCTCTAATCTATTAGATATGACAGAAAGCGGTAGCATAGAGGATAATGAATTGCTTATTATCTTTTCCAACACATTTGAGCTTTTACATTAGCATCAATTTTACACAAATAGAAAACTATATTTGTTTTATATGTGAACGTCATGGTGAGCATGGACTGACCATCGTAAATAGCGGGTTTATCAACTTGCGAAACTACTCTTCGGTAAATCACATTTGCCCCACGAATAGACTTGCTTTGTTTGCTATAAAACAACATGAGCCTGAGGAATAAACTCTTTATGCCGTCATATTTTGGCTCTTCGATTCTGAGCGGAGAGTTTGCGGCCAGAGCCAATGAACAAGGCTTAGACCAAAACATTTTATCCAAATTCACCTGCCAAAGATAAAGGTCAAATATAACATACATCTTAATCCAAACCATCTAGTGATCCAAAATGGTAGAGTTGTAAACATAATACAGGTTGTTTGGTAGGACTAGGATCAGGTGCAACAGCTGAAGCAGTAGCAGTTGAGTAGGTTTGTCGTGAAATTGCATAAAAATCCCTTGTACGCGATGATATGTAATTCATTTTCATTGACCTAAGTACTCTACTCCATCTCGGTAACATTTTCAATCACCTGTGAGATTCAAAATCGTTTAGGGTTTTGAAAAATAATAATAAAAAAGAAACAGTACAACAAGAAGATTTATTTGAAGATCAGCTGAGCTGGTCTTACTCTTTGTACTTGGTTTTTGGTTAAAAATTCATGAGCCAACCAAAGCTATGGCGTCGTTTTATGCTTCTGTTTCTAGGCCATAAACCCTTTGAGCTTGCGAGAGAAGAAGACAGTCAGAGCAGAAAGAGAGGGAGATTGGGGCAGTCAGTAGATCTGACGGCAGACAAACAAGCAACAAGTTTGACGCTCTATATGTACTAGATTTATCCAGGCCAGCTAAAAGCACGTCCGTTAACTAAGCACAATCATAATTTAAGGAGAGGGGACGGCAACTGCACGGATTTTGATATCTTTGAATCCATAATCGCATCCGAAAAAATATCTTCATTTAATATTATTTTATTAATTATATTTTAAAATATTATAAATCTTAAAAATAATTTATATGCATTTGATAAATCTTTTGCGACAAAGTTTTAATAAATTTTTTTTTACAGATTTTCTATATAATACATAATAAAACATAATTATTCTTTTATTGCATAATTTATTTTTTTATAACATAATTATTATATTATTAAATAATTTATTTTTTTATAAAGCTACTCGCTTAAAAAGAAGAGAAAAGAAACTCAGGAGAACGAGTAACCTATTTATTATACTGGACTGCCGACAAACAATTTAAAGAATTACAGCCTACTGCTCTAAAGAAAATTATACAACATATTTTTCTTGCACGTTCATATTTTTATATAACGGTGGAGAAAACATAGAATCTGTGAACACTACATGGATACTTCTTGAAACTCAGCCATCACCAATCTCTCACCTCCCTGAGAATAACTGAGCTTCAGCTTGCTCAGGTTTGCCTAGACCTACAAAACTTGTGATTTTTTAATATAAATTTACGGTTTTCCTCAAAAAAAACACCAGAGGAAAGACATTGGTATGTCATTTGGACACAGGTTGAATCAGAGGTATTGTTGAAGGCTTTCACCGCTCATGGATTCCATTTCCTTGATAATATCTTGAGCTAGAGATTTAACAGGTAACTCTACATCCTCCAGCAATTCACCAAGGAAGGGAATAGTTTCAGCCAGCAATACGAGATATTCTTCCTTCAAGTTATCAACAAGATACTTGATGATTCTCAGTCCCAAAATTCGAGACCTCACTTTCTCACTCCGAGTTTGCATTAATACCTGCAATTTCAAAAAATTATAATCAAATTGTTACGGTACTAAAAAATGTCAATGATTAACCCAAGGAAAACCACCACCATGTAATGAAAAATGTTATCAATGATTAACCCAAGGAATAGTCAGATATACCATTTTAGCTCTTGGATAATTAATATATATTCCAGCCACTTCAAATAAAGGTCCCAAAGTTTTCTTCCATTAGGTGTCAAATCAATCATTTATTCCAAAGTTCATGAAGATTAGAAGACTGAAGACTTGGGAGATTAGAAGACCCACCTCATGGTTCAGGGGTTTCCATAGAAGGTCAGTTCCTGCAGTAAGAGCCATTTGACCAATACAAACTATAAGTAAGTCATCAACTTCCTTCACAGACAGTACATTTATATGCTCTTCCAAACCACCTGGTGGCTCTGCAACAAGCTGTGAGACGATGGGCTTCAATAGAACCTACAAAAAAATGTGCAGGTGTATAATAGTAAAAACAACCCAAGGAATGAAAGGTGAAGAAATCAACAAAAAGGCTTCGAAAAAACAAAGATACCACCATGATTCTAGATTCAAGAGGTTAGAATCACAACACTAACCATCATAAATTCAAATGAAAATTGAAAAACAAATTCCTTAAGTACAAACACATCATGAACACATGGGAAAAAAACAAAGGGACGCCCTTAATCTTTTTTGAAATCAGAACCAGGAGAGACTCAAGAAAATGCAACTTATCCCACAGAAATTCAAATTCTCCAGCCAAAGCTTCTTCAGGATGTAAACAATAACTATCTAACTTACCTTTTTGTGGGTTCATTTGAAGTTTTTTCAAAGAAAATAAAATAAGTTTTGTTATATTGATACAAAACTAAGTTTGGCCAAGAATCTAGCTTTGTCTCTATACCCGATAGTCTCTCACCCTTTTCATGTTCACCAAATTCTAATGTTGGAACTTGGTATTCAACCAAACACAGGGGATCCCAAAGGGACATCTTGGTTGAATTCAAGAGTCATTTACCACTCAACCCAACAGCCCCAAACATGAATCCAATTTCATCATTAGCTACTCCCAAGTACAAAAACACAAAAATTGATGAATTGATATTGTAGTTTGGTCAATTGTAGCAATAATGTCAGTTTAAGAAGCTTCTATATGTTAAACATTCTAATCCATGCAGTGGACATAGTAAATACTGGCTAACCTGGAAATTTGTGGAGTCAAGAAACTTCAGGCTTGAGGTATCGTAGAGAAAACATTTATGTAATGATGATATGACTAATGCCCTGAGTTGCCAGTTACTTATTGACAAAGAACTGTTTTGTTCTTTAGCATTGCCTGCTACCTGGATCCTAGCCTTCTTCTTCTTTCGAGTCAAATTAACAGTGTTTACATCCCCAGCATCAGTAAGATGGCGAACACAACCCTCGAGCAAGTATTTGAAGTAAGGAACAAACAGAGATCTGTATTCAGAACAATGCATTTAAGTGACATAAAAGAATAAGAAAATACAATGCTTGTAGCATAAAAGGAAAGTAATAAATATCTGAAGAGATGGAATAATTATTAATTAGTAGGAAAATTTGATATCAGAACTGACCAATTCTAAACCTGAGTTACATAACAGATCTAGATAATACAGACATCCATTAACAGATCACTGTTTGACTCCACACTTATTGCAACACATCTAGATAATAAAACATTACCTCCTACCTGATTAGAAAAGAGATCCACATATTTTATAAATACAGACATCCACTAACAGATCACTGTTTGACTCTACAAGATCTAACTCTTCAACTAACAATGTACATATCATCAAAAGGATGGTAACAGGCACAATATCAGAGGTAATATACAACAAAGTGCAGATTACCTAACACTAGACATAGGCCAAAATAAATACACATGCAAATAAGTTGACTCACCGATGGCTCTCGGCAAGTTTATTTACGAGGCCATAGAAAGCTATTGCCCTATCTATACTTTTGCTTCCCACTGAGACAATATCTTCCACATCTGACTCTGCCCATTCAATACTTCTGATGAAAAGAGGCCTGAACATAGTCTCTGTTAGCTTCATTGTAAGAGAGACCAGCGTATTCAATACACTCTTTTCTACTATATCAATGTTTTGAATTGAAACATGATGTTGACGGCGAAGATCAAGAGCAAGCAAGCACTGGTCGAAGATCTTTCCATGTAAACCACCAACAGAAGATCTATCCATTCTGCTTATGATATTTCCTAGCATTTCAAATGCAATTACCAAGCTTGAATCTCCAGCATCAACAGCACGAGAGTATATCTTTAGCAAAGGTGGAAGAGCAAGCCGAACCTGGAGAACCAAGATCATGGTTTATGTTTATATAGAAAAAGGATTCATAACAAAAATTACAGACCAAAGTCAATAAATATTTAATATGACCACTTACAGGGATTTTCTCCATGAGGAGCCTTCGAACTACATCAGATTTTATTTTCAGCTTTGGATCTGCTCTAGCCATATATTCGGGACGAAGCAACAAAAGTTCTGTAATGTCTCCCAGATATGGATTCAGAAAACCACCAAGCTTGTCTATAACTGCCTCCAGGGTGACAAGAATAGATGCCATGAGGGATTCCTTCAAAGTCTTGTTATCATCACCATCATTCTTCACATCAATAGAGGTAGAGATTTCATATGACTTCTTTCTCACATTCTCCATTATTCGGGGTAGCTCTGCCAATGCCTTTGGGCCAAGCACATTGACCAAAGCACCAGTTGTTCGTAGACAGCTGGAAGAAAGAGCTAAGTTCTGTGAACTAATGTTGTTGGTCACAGAAGCGAGACATATGTTGAAGACAGGATCATAAGAAGAAAACTTGTTGGCCAAGACTTCTAATGTTGAAACTGCCGTCAGTTTTAATGAAACGTTAGATGCTCCGATGGAATCACCAACTAATTGAACAATTTCCAAGCACATGCTGCGAAAAGATTCAAAAGAATTATTGTCCAGATGAAGCCAATGACCACTTGAATTTGGATGAAGTTCTCTTCTCCCCTTATGCTTTGGTTTAGCCAAGTCATGGTCCTTTACTGTTTCACATAGAAGCCCAAGAGCCTGCTCACAAGTATAAATTTCTACATCAAACAACAAGACAAAAATGAAGTATACAGACTCACAGGGACTAGTCACAATTGACATGACACTCAAGCCATGCAGCTGCCAATGTGCCCAAGGAACAATAAATATTACAATTACATCAAGTACATGACAAATGTAAAAATGCAATACTTCATAAAGCACTTCTCCAGTTCGTACTTGGTGTGTCAGACACCCAAGGACACAGCACTCATGTCCACCAATGTCTAACACTCAAAGGAAAGCTGAAGAATAATGTATATTTATTCACTCAAGCACATGTAGCATTTTGATTGTACTAAAAAAATTTCTGTTTGAAACTTTCAGGTTGCTGCCTTCAACAACCCATGTCTCAGTCAATAACTTTTGTAACTTCTTCCTTTTTCTTCTAAGACAAACTTTTACAACTTCAATGTGTGCGAAACCAAGCCATTCCAATAATACTACTCACACACACACACATGTTAGATAAAACCGGATGGGATCAATCACCAATGTACAAGCTCACCTAGCATTTCTTATGAACAAAAGTTACATCACAGTTAGTAACCAATACCTTCTTTCTCACGTCGCCATCTGCATTACTCAGCAAATTAACAATGCTTTTAAAATATGCTGAGGGAATCATGACCATAGTAACAGTTCTCAAGACAGCATGCATACATTCCTTCAGTTCTTTCTTAACAGCAACAGGAACACTTATTTGCTTTCTTCTTGTATCAACAAATTGCAGGATACAGACAACCTGTTGCATGAGTTCTTCAAGTTTTCTCTGCAAAGTTAAGGCACTCAGAATATTAAAGCTTATAAATGGAGGCAATCACAGTTGAAACAGCTGTTAGGCTGTCACATTTTGATTAGACCAGACACATCATTGTTTTAAGACAAACTATTTATTTTTTAAATAACAGAAGAAATAAACCAAAATGTTATGCACTCAACTGTGCAGATATGAGGTGCTCCTGAATTTTGTCAGGAACTTGTACACTAATCAACCTCACTAATAAATTTACATTAATGGTTAGTTTATTTTCCAGCAAACAAACAATCAAGATGTGCATATATACTTCTATCATCAAGCCATCAAAACAAACACAGTTTAATCTGCATGTCCAGAAACGGAGTTCCAGCAGCTGATATCCATTCTGCGGCAAACCAAGCTCATATTTTGTTTCGACAAACCAAAACAATGCACTACTGCTATCTGAAATAGATTATTGTTTTCTATTAAACAAGTCTTGGCTTGTTATGGCTATTTAACTTTTTTTTCCCAGAATAATTTCTTTACCAGCATTTGATAGTAGCTGGCAAAAGGAGGAAATGAGATAAAGGTAGAAAGAAAGATAAGGAAAAACAAGTACAGCATCCCAAAAGAAGTCAATCCCATTATGAACTATATAAATCAAAATCAAAGTCACCCTAGAGTACTAGTAGACGGTCGCAGCAGCCTGTTGAAGCTTTCATAACTCTATCAAGTTTATCAGAGATTAACTTCTCCAAAGACAATTTTCAATGATGTCAGGTCTTAAAATATCAAATTTCTTTTGGCTAATTCAGAATCTATCATCAAAACAAATTTCTTCTGACATACTGTTTTGTGTTTTTCTTGGAACCTTTGTTTAGTGGAATTCTGGTCCATTCTAAAATATCTTTTTTATACAAATAACATTTTTCTTGTTTCCTAAAATTACACTGTTTCAACTGGTTTCGAAATTAATAACAGTAACTATAAAATGATATCAACTAATCAATTAATCAAGTAACTATATAACTTCAATTCCTGCACATGATTCCATTTTCTTTTTAAAATAAAAGCACGATTGACAGTATAATATTCCGTTTTCCATCTGTTAGCCAAATGAACTGCAAGGACAAAGTTCAAAGAGTATAAGATGTGTCAGGCATGTATTGGTCCAGGAGCTGCCTAATCGTCAATTCTTTAAATCTAATAACTTAATTCATAAAAGACGTCCCCAAGCTTCTAATCCCCCTCGGTTGATAATAGACATTCTAAAAGTTTAGAATTGATCCAAGGTCTTCTCAAAAAAGATCAACAAATGTTATAGGTTTGGTAGAGTTCGAAAGTAAAAAAGTTCTTACCTGAATGCTATCTGAATCATCCTTTGATTCAAGCTTGAATGCAAATTCTGGATCATGCAGTTTGTATAAAATAAGTTCCATTGCACACAGCAATTCCATGAGCATTTCTTGGTCTAATTTACCAACTCCTATTTGTTGAAGCATCATGACTACAGAAGGAAGCCAAATGACGCATGAATATTGTTCACATATTTGCAAAGCAAATGCATACTCCCATTCTCTTCGTGCAAGAGACACAAAGCTTTCTGAAGCAGGTGCATCATCAAGGCAAGATAACCCTTTCCTTGAGACAAATGAACGGAAAAGAAGGACAAGTAACGAAGCCAAGCTATCACATTCTCCCAAAATCCTGCAGAGAATCATGTCAATTTAAGCACATACTAAAGGATCAATAAGAAGAGTAAAATTCAAGTCCAAATAATACCTTAACAGGTATGCAATTATTGACAGTCTTCTGTGCTCAGCAACCTCAGGTAAAACATTCACAAATACCTGAAGAATTTAACCAATAAGAACACAATAAACTAATGCAACTGGTGAGAGAGATTGCACTATTTCATATATTACCTGAAGTAATTTGTCCTTGTTGTCAGTTTTAGAAAGCCAACATGGGACAATTGCAGAAATAAAATCCTCAAAGACACGACGTGAATGGCTGTCATTCTACACAGCAGAGTATAATCAGTGGATAAAATATAGAATAATGTTCACAAGTATAGAATAAGTTTTAAAATTTATTTCAGAACCCAAATTGGACATTTAGCAGTGAGATCTGGAATGGTTCAAAAAGCATTTGAAGATTCTCTAGAATTTTATACAAATTTAAATATTTTTGCATCAAGTACCAAGCATTTTGAACTTAAACAATAACTGAAAATTTCATTCATTTCCCAGGAATACTCATAATATCAACAAACCTGTGTGACAGTTGCTTCTCCAATTACAGCAAGTGCATCTAATATATGCTCCAATATTTCATCAGGAACAACCTTCACTAGGGTGGATAGCAGAGAAAACACATAGTTTCTAGTGACCCCATCATTTGTCAAACGAGCACATTTAACCAACATTTTGATGTCAATTATCTTAACTATGTCATCCTGACATGCAAGATGTGTCAAATAGAATTAGAAGAGCCAAAAAGCAAATGGGAAAGGGAACATCTAAATGCAAGTAAGAATTTTAAATTAACACATTCAGACTACATTAAATGAGTGGAATACCTTTATAGGAATAGCATTTACGAGTGATGAACTAATGTCTCCCATAACTATTAACAACGTCTGTTGAATGTAAATCAATATACTTGAAATGGTTTGGGACATTCCAGATGAAACTTCAATCCACTTTTCATCTATGGAAAGCGATGCACCATGCTGTAGCCAGTCATCGGAAAATACTTTTCCGAGAAGCTTAAATAGGGACCCCAGAAGAGAAACCCTAAAATCCATTTGAATTGAATACAGTTAGTCTCAGCAGCAATTGTAGACCACAAGCCACAGTTCTAATAGCTAATGACCAGAACCAGAGGCATTCATGAAAACAGACCTGTTTACTATATCTTTCTTCAGTAGCAGTATGTCAAGGAGTGAGCTAAGGAAGGAAAGAGCATTTTCTCCTTTATAAATCACATCAGCATAGATGTTGGACTTGTGACGTTCAGCTGATTTCTTTTTCTTCTTCCCATATACTGAACCAATTACAAGACTTTCCTGTTTCAAAACAGGATCGAGCAGCTGGACGACGGTGGAGTAAGTAATCTGCAACATCCAGTGCAGCGCCAATCAATCATACATTGCTTAAGAGAATATGAAAAGCTTCTCCAAGAGATACCATATATTTGGCAAAGATCACTTATTCCACAAAGTTTGAAAACATACAAAACTCACAAAAACATATCTGAGACTAGCAATTCCCTATTGCCATCAACAAATTCAGTTTTCTCTTTGAAACATTTAACATAAACAATCAAAAATCCATTTCAAACAATTTTGAGGTACAAATACTACTTATGGATGGACTCCAAATTCAATCATGAATGACATGATTGGCCAAGCTCAAAAAACCATAAGAGAACAAGAATAAGCTGCATAAATATTTCCCAAGATATATGAAACAGCTGATCATAGTAGTTAACCTTCAAAAGTTAATGCTAAAAACTAAAGGCAAGGGAAGCAAAAGCTTAAAACCAAAAAAGAGGGATCTGATTGACAATTCAGTAAACTATGATTCATAGTCACATATGCCCCAAAAAATAATGACAATTTATAAAGCAAAGTCATTACCTCTTGTTCTATTTTATATTATTAATCTATATTTACCAAATGGCATAATGCAAAATGAGAACTGAAACTTGTGCCTTCATAATTATATAGAGTGACAAAATACTTGCGGGAATTGAAAAAGAGAAAAGAAACAAACAACAAAAATAGAATAAAACAACAAGGAACAAACATTTAATCCCAGTAAGGCATCTCTAGCTGCATCTTGTACAGCACCATTAGCATGCCGAAACAGAAGCACAAGGTGACAAAACAGACACTCCTGCATAACAGAAGGAAATGAATAAGGTCCTTCGAAATAAAAATCACTAGACAAACCAAACAATATTTCCCATCTAGTTTCTTGGCACAACAAAATCATTATGTCAATTCCATATTGATTTGTATAATTTGAATCAGAATTATATTTTTCTTCAGTAAAGATGCAGATATTCAAATAATGATCTAAATATGGATACTACTTTAACAAATAATATTCAGACATCTACTCTTTACTAAACACTCATTAACATGCATCCTTAATCCATTGACCAGGTGGAGCAGCTTGGTCTCTCCATAACTTATTTACTTCAGATTAATTGTTTGACATTCATAAAAATTTGGGGAGAAGGTTGCTTCCTATTCTCTAAAGCATTTAAAGAAGTGTGAAGCAATGGATCTTTGTTTCAAATGAAAATGAAAACATTTTTCTACCATTTGATATTATAACTCCACACAGCTCCAAAATAATGCCAAACTCCCGGAATTGGGTCAATATTATTATTGCACGCACTATAATAACTCCACTATTCATGTATGTGTGAAGCATTAACAACTTGCCCTCAGTTAATCCCATTTTCTCTTTGCGTGGATATTGGGACAAATGAGGGAGGAAAGATTAATTTAATAAGCTCATTTTATGACTGTCTTTTCCTCTGCCTCCTTTCCATAACGAATCCATCAAGCTGTCCATAACTTAGTAAAATTGTTTTATTACCTCTTATTATTTGTGAAGGTAACGATGCACAAGAACACAAGCGTACATATAACCATCATGGAATGCTCACATTCAGAATTCTCAAGCAATATATTGCATATACTATCCAAATATATATCAAGGGTACCTGCATGTCAGTTGTCAATCCACAGTAGAATTGATTATTCAGCTTCTGCAAAACAGTAATACAAGGTTCAATGACGGCAGGATCTTCAGGAGACATCATATCCACCTGGAAGGAAACAAGACAAGAAAATGCCAATGAAACAACATAAATGCATCTTCACTGATGAGCAGAAATTGGAAAAAATCTACCCAAATTACATACAAAGTTCTTACTTGCAAAGCTTTCAACAAATGAATATTGCAATCATGCAAGTCCAATGAGGAGACTGAAGTGCAGGCCTAGTACAGACACAGTAGGAAATTCACATCAAACACAAGAAGAAAAGACTAAGTATCTATAATTGAAAGTTAAAAAGGAGGAGAAACAATATTTTTACCTCCAAAAGAAGGCACAAGATTCGGATTTCAATTGTTGACAATCTCTGAGATGACTTATTTTGCTCAAAATAATATTGACAGCGTTTTTCCAGAAGAAGAGACAAAAAAGACCTGACATCTTTAACTTGCAGAATTACGCTACCTAACCCTTTGAGCAATGATAGAATCATTAGCTGCCAAAGACATTACTTCCAATCAACATTTTTTCCATCAAACATCATTCCCAACCCAAGGAATAACAAGTCTTCCCCTGTAAACATGAACAACTCAAAATACTAAATTTGCACAAGAGCAGATCTAAGAGGGCAAACCTTCCCAAATGCAGAAAGTTTTAGAGCAAAACCCAAGATGAAGGCAATAATCTTTTTCTTCGTAGGTTGATCAAATCTGAAACCATATATCAGGGGTAAACAGGCAGGAGTATTAGCTAAGTTCAGTAAAGAGACAGCTAAATACTGAAAATGCCTCGAAGAGTAAGGCAAATAGAGGCATCAATACAAGAAAGAAATGCAAATGCTGAATCAGGCACAACAGAATTTAGCTCAATAGATGCATTCCAGAAAACAACTAATAAAGAAGAACTTTCTGAGTGCCAAAAGATATTATACTACCAAACTGTAATTCATTAAGGAAGTTGGACTTGCAAAAAACATTTAAACCCCAAGAACTCCTAGTTTACTTTTAGTAACAGAAATAATTCCAGAAGTGGCTTTTTTCATATTGTAGTTCATGAGCAGCAAACACCAGCACATAATTAAGGGATGAATAAGCAAGGGGTACATGGTGAAGATCACAAGTTCTATAAGTGTAGGCTAGGTTCCAAGCAAAAATAAATGAATCTGCTGCACTCTTGTCACCGCCTGAGTGTGAAACCTCCATTTTCCTAAACCCAGTTCCCAACATTAAAATCTTGCTCCACACACCTCATACATCACTCAAAATTTTATGAGAAGCATCAGTAATACAAAAATGAACTCGGTCCCAGCATGAGGAAAACATCAGTTGAGAATGCATTTGAATTAATTAGCACCCCATGTCCAATTCCGAGAGAAACAATAAACCACTAGCCATAGAAGTGTCAATTTATGGCATAAATTAGGCAAGAAGAAAGCAATAAATTGCTCAAAATAGCCCAATCGTCGTCATTTAACTATTGTTTACTCAAAAAATACACTGCAAATATATGCAAACAGTACTCAGCGTATAAGACTGGTGTCTTTTAAGTTATTGAAATGGACAAGCATGATGAACTCCATGAGCACCATAAAATTAATAGCATTAGCTGAATACCTGTGTCCAATGTTTTGTGGCACTAAAAGACTATTGCAGGATGAGCTGAGCAAAGATGTCATAAATGAAGCAAGAAATCGTTTGTCCGATAATATAAGCCTTTTTTGCTGAACCATCAAGCCCAAAAGTTCATCAAGAAAATGACTCCAAATTGCAGTGTTTCCTGTCATTTGACCAATTCAAAATGTAACAATTTTCTTTTATAAGAAGCAAAGAAAACTTATTTAACAAAAAGCATGAGTTGAAAATATGTCCAAAAAAAGGAGGGGAACTTCCATACAAAAATTCATCAAAAAGACCTATTCATTATTTCCATCCTTTCCCTAATCCAAAAGATATCCATCTATAAAATATTGTCCCATAGCCCCATCCCATTTAGAAATAGAATATACATTCAAAATATATGCAGAAGTGCAATACACATATCCAATGGAAAATAAGGATAATCATTTGAGACCTGCAAATTTATTTATTTATTTATTGTATAGAAACTCATAAGAACTTGTAACAAAAAGAAGAGATGTAAAAATATGGGAACAAGAAGTCCAAAAAGAAAGAATCTCTTTTTGATACTAATAAATATTAATCATTTGCTCATAGCAAAAGTATATAAGTCCAGATGAAAACAAAACAAAAGAAAAATTTCAGAAATTGAGCCAAGGCACATTCCCAATTTAGATGAATGAAAATCTTGGGACAAGCAAAATTTAATGTTAACGAGATTTACCATTTTTCTTGCTAGAAAAGTCAACCTGGCACCATAATGCATATAACCCATCAATGCAGCCCATGGCAGCTATTCTTGCCTCCTAGAAAAGACAGACAATAAACCACAAGGAATTAAATCACAGTACCATTTTTCACCCAAAACTAAGGCTCCATATGGTAAAGCCTTAGAAATAGAGCATTTGCAAGTAGAGTTTTGACAAAAACAATTGCTCATTGGTTGTCAATTAAAATAACTTTTTTGAACTAATAAATTGTTTGGCAATACGATTTTAAAAGTGCTTTTACTTTCCAAATCATTTAAAAGGATATGTCAAAGAATTCTTTGTAAACAAAATTTACAGATTGAACATGTAAAAGTAACCAATACCCACCAAAAAAATTTTAAAAAATGATGCTTACCATTCAAAAATGAATTTTGCAGAGGGCATATTGCAGAGATGGTGGTTAATGGTGATTATTGGTAAGGTTGAATTGACAAATATTATTAGCATATTTTTTACATTACAGACAGTTTAAAAATGCTAACAAAGCTATACTTCCAAAAGCCCAATATTTGGGGGGTGGAGGCTGGGAATTATTCAAAAGCCCTTTTTTGTTGGCAACCAAATGATGCAAAAAATTGTAAAAAGGGCTTTTGACATTAAAAATAATAGCCAGTAGAAAAGCTAAACCAAACAGGTACTAAATAAGGCAATAAACAAAAATCAGCACTTTGAAAGGAAACAAGCAATGGCATTTGAAAAGAGTTTCGAAAGAACTGCCAACTGCATAGACGTAGCAAGCAAATGGTAAATGAGGGGGTAAACATGGTGATACCTGGTTATCACCGCTGAGCGGAACTAGAACTGAAGGAAATTCAGCCAGAAGTTCAAACAACAATCTATCATCCGACTGAGAACAAAGAAAAGCAAAACAGTGGAGACTCTCGATTTGGACGGCAACAGGAGCATCTGCAAAATCATATTTCCATTATGACTACAAGCCACTGTCAACCAACTTTTAATACAACAGTGATGAATTAGGTAGATAGTTTGACGTTCTAAATGTTAGGCCAAGCCCAGCCAACAAACCTACAAGTAAAAAGGTTCTTATGACTTTCTATTTTGATTTTTTTAACCGTAAACTAATGCATTTTGGCTCATCAAACCTGTAGGCCTTAAAACCTTAAAACCTAGGCCAAACAAAAGTCCGACATAGGCATGCAGCCCAACCTATTTGACACCTCTAAAGTGATAAAAATGTACCCAAGGATGAGACAAAAAAGAGAATCGAATGGATATCATCATGTTCTTTTTAATAGATAAGACGACATGAGACTGTTCTTTTAAGTTAATAAGAGGGCAAGAAATAGAAGGAACAGAAGAAATAGCATAAAGAGACATAAAAGTAAGCACCTTCTTCAGTAAAAAACCTGGAGAGGAAGTGAACAAGAGAGACTTTGCATTTTGAAACAAGGTATTGTCGATGTTCCTTGAAAACATGTTTCAAATGCGAGTTTGAGAAAAAGATGAACAAATCTTTAAGTCTGCTAAACCAATTTTCACCAGCAACCTGAAGGAGCAGAGTTGACACATTCAACAGTTATGACAGGACAAAGTATGACAATAAATTACTCAGGCAGTAATGAACAGTCAGGTAAAAGCAATAAATAAGGGAATAGAACCAACCAGCAAGATATCTGCAGGCATTGTCGAAATAAATGCCTCAAGGAACCTCCAAAATGTGCAAATTAGTAGTTTCATATTTAAAACCTCAAGATCAGTATCAAATAGATGATCCAGAAACTTTCTACAGTCCCAAGATAAGATTTCGGCATCAAACTGTCAATCAAAAAGTTAAAAGGGCAACATATTGACAGAAACCGAGATTTAATCATAACTAAAGAGAAACTACATCAACCAGTAACATCATGTTTATACCTCTTTCACAGAATCATCAGCCACATGCTCAAAGACTTCCCACTCCATCTTCAGAGCCAAAAAGCAATCATCAAGAAGTTCCAAAGACAGATCATGTTCTAACATGCAAAAGAAATTCAATGCAACCTCCCATTATTGTATGATAAGCATTAGCCTAAGACAGTTTAATGTAATAAACTGACAGTAGTAGGCAAAATAACTAACACGACATGCATTTCTACAAACCGGATCCGGTGTGAGAAGCTAAAAAGGAAAAAATGAGAAGTCCAATGAATAAGAAAACGGTACATCATTTGCATCTGTTAATAAAGAGTGAATATGGAAGCACATACTTGTATTCTGCATAGTGAATGACTGCATCAGAACCAAAAAGAACAGTGTCCTTGCCAGCTTAAAATTACAACAACTCTCAGTCAACAAAGACAAATATTCATCAGGCTGCTTCGAAAACGTTTCAGCCAAACAGCTAACAATATCCATATTGATTAAAGATAAGCTTCCAGGTTCTGATTTCTGCATTTTTAACAGATCAAAACAGTAGAATTATTTAGCTGACATAAAATTAACTTGCAATTGCTACGTACATTATAACTTAATTCATTAGAACAATGTCCTCAGACAGATCAAGCTAGAGACACCATGATAACCATAACTAGTTGGCAACATGAAGTTAACCAGTGTGCTCAAATTGTTTAATCAGATAAGATCTTCACATCCTTAACACATCAAACAGGCAAGTACATTTAGGCTCTAAACCTTAATTTTTAGTTTTTCAATTGATAAGAAACATAAATGATTTAGTAATACTAAAAGCTGTAGATTTTTATTCTTTTATTCCTTTAGAGAAATAAAGATACTAAAACATGATTGGGGAAAAAATATTATGGCAACTCCCCCTCAATGAATTCTGAGTCCCTAAAAATGGAGAACTAAAGGATCCTCTACACTACAACCAATTACATCCATGGCTTCAACCATCAAAATCATCAAGGCACACGGTATTAACTCACCAAAACCATTTGCTATGTCATATCAACTGATGACCATAAATTATAAATTAATACATAAACTGAAACAGAGTATAAGTATCAAAAAGATTACATTTTCTATTCTGATAGGGATGAAATTAGCTTATGAACTCTATATCATCCTTTTTCTTCTGCCAGTCCAAAAGAAATAAAGATTCAAAGAACCTCAATTATAGAAGACCTTTTGAACAGACAGATGCAAGCTTTCCCAGTCACTTCTCTACCACAGTCCAAAAAAATTGCAGTGCAAGAGGCTAATTCCTATTTCCGCTTCTAGTAGAAGATGCAATATTTCATGCCAAACAACGACAAACTTAAGAAGTGCTGGATATTTACCTTTCCCTCAGTGGAAACAACACCAAGATTCTGGTAAAATGGCAACTTTTGCTCCCTGGCTAACTCCAAAACGTTTAAATTAGTCTTCTTAGTCTGCAGAATTGTTAAAAAAAAAAAATCAATATAAACAACAAAACAATTTGCGATGCTTGATTGTTAGCAGGAAGACAAGTTATAAAAAATTGCAAGACAACAGAGAGAAACCTCTGGTAGAATAAGCAGTAACGGAAAAATCATGGCAGAGAGTTTCTTAATATGATCGTTCTGGCCATGGAAGCTTGACATGGCAACCTTCAGACTTGAAATGGCAACATCACCAGCCAGAGGAAATTTTTCTGATGAATCTGCAAGTAGAAATCGTGAGCTAAAAATTAAACAGATCCAATGTATGCAACTTGCAGCACATTTTATTCAAATTTATTGAATAAATTAAGTGAGAATTACTATTTAGAAAATCTGTTGAAGGAGAGAACAAACAGCTATAAAATAAATATTTCTCTAACCTAACAAAATTGTATCCACTTCAAGTCTAAGATTGGAAAAGTCTCAAGACTTCACCTGAGGAATTTCTGACTCAGAAACCTTTAGTTGATGAATCACACTAAGTCTTCGGCTCAGATGGCCAAGGAATACAAAAAGGAAAGAGTCTAATATACGAAAATAATAGAGTCAACTAGCATAATACAGTTTAATCTAAAGTAAGTGTGGAGTACATCATTCTCCTGCACATCAACAAGAATGGAACTTAAAACCAGTGACAGTATAACGTAAGCCATCCATTGGTGATAACAAGCACCCATGTAAATATTTATCTTCCAAACCATTATCTTTTGGCAATGATTACAAAGTGAACAACAAATTGGAATAATCATGGGAGGTACAGGAGCTTTAGTTCTAACAGTGTAAAAATACATAGCAATTAGCCCCAACTAAAATGTGGAAAAGAAGTGATAAGCACAGAAAAAACATAAGCAATCAAAGGCATAACAATTGCATCAGTTATACTCACTTGACATAAGCATGATAATACATCTTTTAAGCACACTATCCAGCGCTTCAAGAAGATCAGAGGGGCATATCATTTCAGACAATCCATCAATAGCCAAAGCTGCCTTAACAACAGTTAGATCATCGTCATGAAGCTGGTACAAAATGGCATCTTGAATTGTCACAAGTCTCTGACAAGAAGGGATAAGAATTAATAAATCAATAGATCAGAAGATATTTCAATCTGCATAAAAGATTTAACACAGACCAACACACACAGAGACAAATAACAGTTTGTCCAGCCAATCTCGCACATAGAAAATGTCCAGATAACTAGCTACTACACCAAATTTTAGCAATATAGCCATGACAAAGCAGTCAATCTTGGCACAATATTGCCAGTAACATTTCAGCAACAAAGTACAAAACGGTGAGAATAAAGGAAAAAATTTTCTCAAAAAAAAAAAATAAAAAAGTGAAGAACTAGGACTCCACACAATATATAAAGAAACTAATGAGCTTATTACAAGAATGGAAGCTAACAGACAGTAGCTTCAAGCAAGACTGACAATAGATGCCATAGCTATTTTTCCAAAAATTACTGATTGAAATTTGACCAAATAATCAATATGAAGACAAAAATTCTATCTAAAACAAAATCATACAGTATAAATAAAATCAACCTGCTAATCAGGTCTTATTGGTCTCTTTTTTATAGGGTAGATCAAGGATTCAACTGAAGGAGACTAGAGGAGGTTTTGAGTAGATGATAATTCATGCCTTTCTAGTATGCATAGGAATATAATAATCCAAAAATGAAAAAGGAACCAGAAACTATAAATTGGCAACACAAATTAGTTGATGCCGCCAAAATATAATTCAGCTAAAGAACTAGTTTAAACCAAATTCCACAACTGCTACACAAGGAAATTGGACAGTACATGAGAAGTCAAAACAATATTTGCAACCATAAAAGAAAGAACAAAGCAATGGATCAGACACAACAATGCCAACTCAACATAAGTACCAAGAAGTACATCATAAACTAACTGTAGGTAAATAGACAGTTGATATAAGCTTGTACATAAGATAGATGTATATAACCCATACATAGACCATGTGCTTCTCATCTCTGTTACTACTAAAATAAAAAAGAAACATAACAAAGAGATCTAAAAGTACCTGTGAGTCAACAGCATCTGATTTCAGAATTCTGGATGAGTTTAAACCAGACAAGGTAGCACGCCGGATCTCAGCCTATGTCACATTACGTAGCATAAGAAGAATCATATGTAGATAAGGAATAAGTACATAATTCTTATGGAATTCCATAGACTATACCTTTGGGTGGTGCAATGCAAACCATAGTTTTGAATCAGAGACACTCTCTGACATATCAATATTCCCATCCAACATTTTACACAAAATTTCAAATACTGTATCTTCTTTCTTGGATTGCACTTTTGTTTCCTATTAGAAAAAGACAAATCATAAACTCACATTCTAAATGAAAGAATAGAAAATATCATCTGGTCTCTCACCTCCAGAAACTTGCGAACCGCTCCACGTAATTCGGATGGGTATTTCATATTAATAGCAACCAAGATCTTCTTGGCCCAGATTCCTAATCAGCAAACCAAATCGTGATAAGAATTTAAGATTAACAGCCAAAAATAATATACGTGAATTTGAAAATTACTATACAAGCGAAAATTAAAAAAATAATCAACAAAGTTGTGAAACCTTAAAATACATCAAATACAAGCATATGAATCAACAATTGATGGATGTGTGTGAATGCAGACCACAGAATAAGAGATTTCAAATGCAATTTTACCTGAAGATGTTGAATTGCTCTCTTTCTGTGATATCCTCAGACAGGACAAGAGAACCTTTGAGATCAGATGACCCACTAAATTCTTCATAGGAACTTTCTCTATTATTGATATCAAGGCAAGATGGCATAAATCATCAGAGGAACTGCAAGTAGCCAAACATTAATGTCAAGTGATGAGCGAGGAAAGGTAGGTACTTGTAGAGACAATTGGAAATGGTTGACAGCTACATACCTGTAGTCAACCAGAGATTCCAAAAGCATAGCAAGGAAACTATCAATATTGAATTCCTTAGAAAGTCCCAAAAGAACTCCAGCAACACCCCTTTAAACAAAGCACAAAAGAAGCTTAGGAAATTCAGGTGAAGAAAATAACAAACTGATACAGGATGCAGAAATTTAGAGATGTTGAAGGATTACCGAATTTCCTTCAATATGTCTAGGGCCTTCTTTGGGAACATGTCCACAGGTTGTAACTGACAAAATTTTATGCAAACCAAAGTAAGAGGATAAAACCAAGAAGACAGATCCAATTATGCCCAACTTCATTTCATACAAAAATGATTCTTACATGGATAGCTTATATGAAGGAAATATTATGTATTGACAAAAGTCTGCATAACTGTATTATTTTAAGCTCATATAGCATAAATCAAAGTGAAAAAAAGAAATTAGCATTTACAAGTAATTCCTATCATTCTTAAGATGATTTAATGGGAGAATTGTTACACAAGATGGAATCCTGTTGTATAGACCGGAAAACATTTCCTCACTTACACCACTTTAGTTAGTAAATGGAATCCTTGCAGGAGCATCAAGGCCACAACAGATTATCGGTTACTATAGTTAACCAAGGTAAGCTTTATACCTTACATGTATTTTAAAAGAATGAATCATTTGGTAGTAATATCTCAATTCAATTATTGAGTAGGCCTTCACGACACCAAAGATGTTCTTGCCATAAGAGTTACTCTTGCACAAATAAGAATAAAACTTAAAACCCTTTTTTTTTTCTCAACATGTTGTGTAGACTCTAGAGGTAAAGAAGTAACAGGGAATTTGTGAGCCTTTATTAAATTGAAGAAACCAAATAAAATAAGTTAAAACTACATAGCTATTTTTAGATTCTTCTTAAAAAAAGAACTATAGAGTTAAAAAACTCAAAATACATACATAAAAACATCTGTTTTTGTGTGTATATATATATATATATATATATATATATATGCATCAACACATAGGGAATAACCTCCTCTTCTCTTAAAAAGAAGTCCAAATAGTCCTTAGATATCATTTCCAGTTAATTCCTTCAGGTCATTGGTTTGAAGAGCATCAAATCCTTAATCGATTCAACATAAAAATAATGCATATCAAGTTATTTGTATCAATAAAACCAACAAACAAGTGCATATTAAAATAATACCATTACTAATTGTTGAAAAATGGAAATATAAGACACGGTAAGACACAAAAATCAAGTCTATCTCAATCCAATGCAAGTCTCACTATTGCTTGTCAAATCTACATAACTGTAATTTTGTGCTACCAATACACAAATTGAATCCTTGTATGGACAGCAGTACCTGGACAAGGTTTATTAAAGCCATAAGTGACAACCGAAACCATTGCAGATCAGTTGACTCGTTTGCATCTTCTCGAGCTATCTCAGCAATAGATCGAATCAAACTTTTAACCAGTTTAGGGGCCAAAGCAACTTTATTTGCCAGTAAAGCAACAATCATCAAAGCACCAGCCTACAACCAAAACCATTGAGTTAACAATAGAGATTTTAAAGTACAGCAGAATGCAACTCACAACCAGAATATTGAGGAAAGAAAATAATGTAACAAAACTGTCAGAAAGCGACCAAAATCCACTTACGGAATCTAGGTGCTATGAGCACATACAAAGTACAGGCCGCAAAAACACATCAATAAAATGAAATTACTAAAATAAGATATTGAACACAAAAACATGTATGCATGAGGAATGTGGTTCACATTCCATATGTTATAAACACATTGCCTGGTTGTCACTAGTGATATTCTATGAGTAAGCATCACCTTTCATGAAACATCATACCAAACACAGTTGATACCAGTATATTTATCAAGTTTTCAGTAACAATTGTTTTAAGTCTCACCTTGTGATCTGAACCTCCTTTTGTGCCAGGCTGAAGTCCAGAAACTACAAAGGGAAGGATTCTCTTCACAGCATCACTATCAACAGTGGTAACAGAACCCACTGCCTCAACAACAACTGCTGTGCAAAAGCTGATCACAGGCTTCGGAGGCATTAACTTTTTTGTTGGAGATGCCTGCACCATAACAGTCATTTATGTGAAACCTACAACAAGATGTTTAACCAAACAACCAAAGGATCACAGTACAGACACTCACATAATTGCATAAAACTTCCAAAACTCCCATATCACGAATGCATTGCTGCACTATAACTGTTCTAGGTGGTGGTGCACCTGAGACTTTCACGCCTTCCAGAAATTTCCATTTATTATTTCTATAGTACAACAAAAGAAACCAAATTTCAGCTAATTTCACTGACCAAAATATCGACCACAGCAATGTATTAAGAATCAAGTACCCCTCACCCTATGTTAAGTAACTGCACTATTTGAACAAAACCATGGGTATCATGGTATGGCAGAGCACATAAAATTAACTCCTCGGTATTGTACACATGAATCCTGAAATTCCAACCAAAACCTCATCATAGAAGATAGAAATTAAGCATACTTCTTCAGAACAAAAGGCAAAAAAGAAAGCACATTGAATAATGAAAAACATTCCATAAACCAAGCAAGTATTTTTCTTATCTAGTACTTACTTGTATCTACGTATTAAGTATTCAAGCGTCTTGAGTGATGCAGGTAGTTGAAGATGTCCTGAAAGTAACCGTAAATATGAACTGATAGATGTGTTGATTCTATTATTCTCCTCTATACCCAACAATTCTCTATCTAAATCTTTACTCTTGTGGCTAAATAAATCATTCTTATAGTTTCTGAATCTTTCGTCCAGGCTTGTAAGAACCTCAAGACCTGAAAATCAAAATAACAATCACCAAAATACTTGCTTATAACTCGTATTTAAATTCGGAAGCAAAATTCAACTTTCCAACAGTCCTCAATTCACAACACTGAACAAGTCTATCTGTGCCCATGTAAATTGAATTACTAAGAAAAATAAGTAAAAGGTTTAAAAAATTCATAGGAGTATAATTCATCAAGTCTTTCAAATATTTTATACATATTAAAAAATTGTTTATCATCTCTCTACAGTTTCTTGTTTCTCTCGACATCTAGAACCATACTGAATAATAGATTCATAAATCATTTAACTCCGAAAGAAATTTATGCAAATTTTCAGGGGAAACAAACGGGAAACAATCTTTCTTGACCTGAAAGTGCAATGTTCAGTATAGTGTCGATATCGATATCAGCTGCTTCTTTCGGATTAAATAAAATGGAAGGACGCGTGAAGGGTCTCTTGAGTGGCTCTTCGTCGGCTTGTACCAGAGACTTTATAGCTTGTAACTGAGAAGCTATTGAGGTAGCCATGACTGTGAAAAATAACTTCTCTGTAGCTTTAGCAATCAAGACGAAAACTCAAATTCGTTCAAGAGTTTCACAGATTACGTACCAGCTAGAAAGTTTCGTCTGTTATGGAAGCCGAAAGGCTTTGGCTAGGGGTTAGGGTTTTAATCAAACTTGAAAGCGGGCAATGGGACGGACTAAGCTAGGTGTGAAAAGAACTTTTGCACCCCTAAGGTTTAATTAAATATATAAAATAGTCCTATCACTTTTAAAATAATCATCCAGATCCCAACAAAATGATAAAATGTCTATTTCAATTTTCACCAAATTTTAAAGATCCAAATTCCAAAATTCCATTTCAATAATAATATATATATATAAGTGTTGTCTATTTACACTTTAAAATATGTTTTAAATATTTATTTTTAATAAAAAATTATTACAAAAATACTCACCTTGTTATTTACTACATGGGATAATTTATTTTAAGTAAAGACAATGATATTACTTTTAGCATTCATTTAAGGTCCATTTGAGGTTTTTATTAGAATAATCAAAAGTGTTTTTTACAAAAAAAATTATAAAATTAATTTAAAACAATTTTATGATTAAACATTCAAGTTTTAATTTTTTTCTTTTACATGGACAAACTTTTTATTTCTTAAAACATTTTAAACACTACAACAAATATCTAAATACAAAGTAAAACACACGTTAGTATTTGCATTCCATAATTTATATAGATAGTGTGCAAATTTAATGTTACTGTTAATATAATTTTTTAAAAAAATTAGTCACAATATTTTTTTTAATAATTTAAAATATTCAAATTTTATCTAATTAATTATCGATGTATCCGGGTTTTGTCTGACTAATTTTTAAAAAGATATTAACTAAATATACGATTACTCAGACTAATTATTTTAGACTCAATCCATCTTCATCGAACTATCCCATAAGTAATATTAGTCATAAGATATATTTAAGATTATTTCCTTGTCTTTTTAAAATGAATTTTTTTAGCACATTTATTATTTGATTTTAAAGCGTAATAACTAACCATTTTTAATTGATAATAAATATTTATTATTTACTATCTTACCTAATATTTGGTAATTTAATTTGACTTGTACAGTGAATTAAAGTGTTTTTATAACTAACTTTTAAAAATTTCTTAAAAGTATGTGTAAGTTATTATTTTAAATTATGATGCTTTTGTTGTATTTTGAAAATAAAATTATAAAAATATTTAATAATTCTAATTTTTAATAAAATTTATGTTATATAAATATTTAATATTTAAAATTTTTACTTCAAAATAGACGGAGCCTAAATTAATATACAATTTTTTAAAAAAATTATTAAGAATTGTGAGTAACTCAACCTGAATAAATACACATTTTTAAGGGTACGCAGACCATTTTTAAGCCATGAGTCACATTTAAATTCGTTACATGCATTTTCTTCTTTGCCCTCCTTTGCGAATTCAATGGCATATATGCAATTTGCTGTGCGAATTGTATGGCCAATGGGCCGGGTTCAAACAGACCGGCCCACGGTTATCCAAATCTTCCTTTGCGGACACAAACAATTTGAAACAAACAATAACACCGTTAACGAACGGTCTTTCGTTTGATTTCATTTCGTTGTCCTTCGCGTCTCGAGTTTCGATCTTCACTACCTACTTTAAAGCACTTGAACTCCACTCTCATCAGGTTCCGTCACCTTCACCTAGTCACTAGCAGATCTACCTGGATTTAAATTTTCAACAGCACACATTGCTCTCGCATGATATGTAACGTTTTGTACGGGACTATTCGACTCCTTAGTTTCTTGTTTCAGCGGCCGCCGTAGATGGAGTTCACTGAAGCTTATAAACAAACCGGGCCGTGTTGTTTTTCACCCAACGCACGTTACATAGCTGTCGCGGTTGATTACCGTTTGGTCATTCGAGATACTCATTCGTTTAAGGTAAGTTTTCTTAAAAAGAAAATTCCCGAAGTCTCATGTTTGTGGATTAATTCGAGATTTAAAAGCTTTTATTTGTTAATTGATGTAATTAAATGGTATCTACTTGATCTGAATTGATCAATTTTTGATAATTGGTTCAAGTGCATGGATTACCTGATGGCTTAATTAATACGAGGTTTTAACTGAAAGCAAACTAGTTAAAACATGACGATAATTTCAGGTATGTTTTAGTGATGAAATGGTGCATATAATTTGAAAAAAATGAGGTAACTTTCTAAACTACCAAAAATGTCTAATTAAGCTCTTGATCTACTTGCAATTGAATTTTTAACATTAAAATCTTTTGCGAAAGTGGTGTGTTAGATATTAAATTTTCATCAATTATGCACATTTGTTCAATATATTGTTGGTGAAGTTGAGGGTGCTTTTATAGAATACAATTTTGAGTATAAGCATTTTTTTTGTAATTGTAGTGCTTTCCAGAAAGGTTTCTCCCATGTGCTTCTACGAAGAACACTTCTATGCAATTTCTTACTTGTGCTTTTTGAGAAAACTCTTAACAAGTTGTTTTCCACAAAAGCCTCATATGCCTTTTGATCAGTAGAAGCATATTTGTTTATGTCAGCCAAGAATTTTATATCAATTACAAAAAGGTTTTTGAGAGTGTTGAAAGCACTTCCAGACATATTTTAAACTCTGTTAAAGGTCATTACTCAGTGCTGTTGTTAAGCATAACAAGGGTAGTGTGGGGTGTTTTCAAATTTCATGTGTCTAGGTAGTGAACGTATCTTACGTTCTATGATGCAGGTTGTGCAGTTGTTTTCATGCTTGGATAAGATAAGCTATATTGAATGGGCGCTTGATTCCGAATACATTCTCTGTGGTCTATATAAGAGACCAATGATACAAGCATGGTCATTGTCCCAACCTGAATGGACATGTAAAATAGATGAAGGTCCAGCTGGTATTGCTTATGCAAGGTGGAGTCCAGATAGCCGTCACATACTAACGACATCAGATTTTCAGTTGCGATTAACAGTTTGGTCCCTATTGAACACAGCATGCGTTCATGTACAGTGGCCAAAGCATGCTTCCAAGGGGGTCGCTTTCACCAAAGATGGAAAATTTGCTGCTATTTGTACGAGGCGTGATTGCAAGGATTATATAAATCTACTTTCTTGTCATACATGGGAGATAATGGGTGTTTTTGCTGTTGATACGCTGGATTTGGCTGATATTGAATGGTCACCGGATGATAGTGCCATTGTGATATGGGATTCACCTCTGGAATATAAGGTAGTGTTTTTGTTCTTTTCATTGCCTTTGTTAGAAATAGTTATTATGTCATCATCCTTTATAGATTTCCTAAGCGTCAAATATGTCTAAATAACAAACTGATGTTATAATTTGGCTCTTCTTTTCTTGTAAACTACTAGGATCTTGACCTATTCACGTTTCGGTTGCTTGCAAATGAAGCCTGTTCTTGCATGTACTTGGAGATGTATCAATTTTTTCAACATTGTATGCATATGTTAGTTTATACAATAAACTTAACAGTTTGTCTCCTTGATTTAATGAATCACTCTAATATCTTATTTGTAAAACCTTGAATGTGTATAACTGGTTTTTGAATTGGGGGAATTGACTCCATGGACCACACTATTCCTCGATGGGTACATGAAAACAAAGATAATGCAAATAGAATGCTGCAATGCTGGGAAGACACTTGAGCCTGAAAGTATATAAATGCTCGCACAAATATGTTACAGACTAAGAGCACATATCGAGTATTCCTGCTATTTGCTCCACCGCACTATCTGAGTTTTGTCTTTCTAATTGTTGAATAAGGATATATGTTAACTGAAGAATCAAGAGCTAATGTGTGCTGTGCAGGTTCTTATTTACTCTCCAGATGGGAGGTGCCTGCTTAAGTATCAAGCATATGAAAGCGGACTTGGCGTAAAAAGTGTTTCATGGTCTCCATGTGGCCAGTTTTTGGCAGTAGGTAGTTATGATCAGATGTTGCGGGTTTTGAATCACCTGACTTGGAAAACATTTGCTGAATTTATGCACCTATCTACTGTCTGCAGTCCTTGTTTTGCTGCAGTTTTCAAGGTGAGAGGGGTTTTCATTTTCTAAGTTGATGGTTTGGTAAGAAGTATGCAACTGGTCATGATGATTAGATTTGTAAGTAGTATGTAATAATACCTTTTGTTTCTTAAATGGCAGGAGGTAGATGAGCCATTGCAACTTGATATGTCTGAATTATGTTTGAATGATGATTTTATAAAAGCCAATTCTGGTAAGCATGCTTCTCAATCATATCTCTAACACTTGATACCCATCTCATCCTCAGTCGCCGCATAAACTCTATTTTTTGTGCTTATGACTCCACTACATTCTGCTAGTGCATGGTGCTTTAGTGGGTTTTTTTATGCCTTTAAATTAATTTTGCTGACTTTAATTTAAAGTTCTTTGCAATCTTTTAATTTAGTTAATAGATTAGATTCAAGAGAGGTCTTTAATGGAAACAAAGTTTTCAAAGATCTATGGGAACATTAATTTCAATTTTATTGGGTTGAAAGTAATGATACCTCTTGTTTCTAACATTTTTAATTTTTGATTCCATTTTAGGTCAATGGTAAAAGGAATTATTACTCTTGAAAACGAAAGACTTATGAAAATAAATGAAGTTTCCTAGTTGAGTGCAGTGAGATTACTTATATTTTTCACTGAAAACTGTGATCTCTCATAATCAAGACCCCTAGATGCAAATTTCAGTCTTTCAATCAATTGATTAGTTTTTCTTTTCCTCTATGAAGATGCTGCGGATGGACACTTCAGGGTAAGGTACAAAGTTATGGAAGTACCAATTACTTTGCCTTTTCAGAAACCTCCTGCAGACAAACCCAATCCTAAACAAGGAATTGGTAAGCCCTACTTCCAAATGTTTACAATAACAATGAAATTATATGGACTATTAAAATTTATGAATAGTGTACCTGTAAATTCTCAGAACTTCACTTGGAGGTTTTATTGGATGCTTAATAACCAGTTCCAAAAAGAGTCTACCAATTTCATTTTAATTTTCAGTTCTTTCTTTTGATGAACCAAGGAAATCACTTAAATCGCAGGCCTCATGTCATGGAGCAGTGACAGTCAGTATATTTGTACTCGGAATGATAGCATGCCAACTGCTGTCTGGATATGGGACATATACCGCCTGGAGCTTGCTGCCATCTTGGTGCAGAAGGATCCTATTCGAGCAGCAGCATGGGATCCAACTTGCATACGCCTTGTTCTTTGCACTGGAAGCTCTCACTTGTACATGTGGACCCCTTCAGGTGCCTACTGTGTGAGTAATCCACTACCACAGTTTAACATAACTGATCTGAAATGGAATTCAGATGGAAGTTGTCTTCTCCTTAAAGACAAGGAGTCATTCTGTTGTGCTGCATTAGATGTATTGGCAGAATCTAGTGATTACAGCTCGGATGAATGATTCTTTGTCCTTCTATCCTTCACTTTCATTTAACTTGGAATTTTAGATATTGTTTTGCTTTGTTGTAACTATATCTTGCATAGTGGCAGAGTTTCTCCCTTCGTTTTATGAGTAGCAGATATTTATAGTTGGGTAAAAATGGAGATGGTAACATAACATTTCAGGGAGACCAGAATTATTAGCTCGGGGCTTAGACACTAACACTGCATTTTGCTAAAGTTTGATATTGTACACAAGTTTGTAGTGTAACTAGTGTTGTGTACAATATCCTGAAAATCTGAATATGTAAGAGGGTGATTTACAGGACTTACTATCCTGGAAATCTGAATATATGACTTCCTGTTTTCTATTTCTCTGGTGAATATTGAACTTGTGATTTTAGCAAGTTGTTTGACTAGGAAATATAAGAGGGTGTTAGAGATTAATAGTGCACTTTTTCCAGCACAGCTCAGATTCTTGAAGAAATTGCAATGTTCTGTAAGGTATGTGGAAGATAGTGACAAGGACTTTGTGTTAGGATTGACTGTAATGTAATATGCGTCAAGTGTATTATTACATTTTATCAATTTTAAGACATTATTACTTCACTAAGAAAATCTGACCCATAAAAAAATTTATGAATTTATTTTTATTTTATAATTTAAAATTAAATTTAATTTACAATTTTAAAAGTATTTATGAATATAAAAATATAAATTAAATTTTTATAGTACGATGTGTTATAAACATTCAATAATTTAAATAAAATATTTAAATTATTTTTTTAAAATTATTTTAAATTAGTTTATAAAAATAAAATAAATTTTTATAAATTTTTATATATAATTTTTTATATAAATTATTATAAATTAAATTATTAAAATTATAAATTAAATTTAAATATTTTTAAAAAAATTTAATTATTTTAATTTAAAATTTTATATGATAAAAGTAAAAGACGTATGTAATAACAATTATAAATTTATTTAATAAAAATATGTATTTTTATAAAGGAGATTTTTGTCACTTTCCTAATTTAGAGATATATTTATCACAAATTTTTAAATAAAAAATAAATATCATTTCAAAAAAACATAAGAGATATTTGTCATTCTTCCAATTAAAAATAAACGAATATGGTTCAGGTTTGTTATATTTGAATTGGTTTTCATTAAAGTTATGAGTAGATAAAAATAATTGATTCAATAAATTTAAATTTGCAAATATTTTAAATGGATCTTAAATGAATTGATACGAAATGAATTTGTTTAATTAAAGAAATTTTAAATGAATTAATAAAATCATTTTTCTAAACACATATCCTATTGGTTTAATAAATGGTAACACAAATTCAATTTATTTATTAATTGCATTAATTTTTCTTAATTTAAATTCGTTTCATGTTACTATTTATAACAATCATATATCCCATATTATTAACCCTATTTTTATATTATTAATGGAATAGTAATACCTACATAATGAAATTGAGTGAATAAACCAAATTTGTCAACTTTCCAGTTTGTACCATGGACAAAAACAAAGCACAACGCCCACCGGTCAACAACACCATTATGTTAATTCTCTCATAGTGATTGTCACTGTATTTATTTATTTATACATTTGAAAAAAATTGGGATATAGGTGTAAAATTACTTATTACATATAAAATATAATTTTTTTTTATTATGGCTCAAATTTAGGTGATAACGATTTTAAAAAAATTGAGATACTGATGTAAAATCACTCATAAAATATTAATTTTTTTTTTTTTATGATTTGAGTTTAGATAATAATGATTTTAATAAAATTGAGATACAGGATGTTAAATCACTTATTATTCATAAAATATTAATTTTATTTTTTTTATGATTTGGATTTGGATGATAATTGTCACGACTCGATTTTAAGAATTGATTACGTGATAATTATTACAGATCTAAAAAATGTATTTTATTAATTAGAATAAATTCTAAAAAAATACAAAGTATCCTAAAATAATCTGCTTGATAAATCAAGTTCCTTAAATAAAATAAAATTTCAAATCCATTTCAACATATAAATAGAATCCCAAGCTAATCAAATCAAATCTATCCAAATAATATCAAAAACTAATATCTTCAAATAAACCTTAAATCATATTATCAATCAACATAAATTCATAAAATCCATAGATATAAAGTTATAAATATAAACTCGATCGAGTATACATAAATATAAAAATTCAAATAATTTATTATCACTTTTATTTTAGTGGACCGAAAACATAAAATTGAGTCAAGTATCTATAGTAAGCATTAAAGTTCTGATCAAATCAATTAATGCTTGGTACACGACCAACATCATAAAATATGAGGAGAAAATAGTGAGTATTAAAAAATACACAACGAGCAGACAGTATAAAAAAATATAATACAGACAAATTATCAAAAAGTCTTTGTATACTATGTAGTAAAGATACTTTAGTTATCTCCACAAATAATCATATGGCATGAAACAAAATCAGTAAAAATATTTCAGAAAAATCAAAATTATCAAGTCCTGTCAGTCTATAGGATCTCATCCGCAATTAGTAGAAACGATATATCATAGTATGTTATATTTTTTGGAACTATTAGATTGTATAGATCATCCGTCCTATTTCATACTTTGTGGTTGATTCTTACCCTTAGGTTTATTGAATCCCACTCACCCTATTTTATATTGTATAGAATCTTCATCCCCAAATGTCACATTTTGACCCGTGGATCCCATATGTGACAATCGTCACAGACTTCCAGGGTGTACTCAATCATACAGAATACAACCTGTATTCACATCACAAAACCTGTTTACACAAAACCTGTTTACACAAAAATATTCACATCACACTTCCAAACAATCCAACCGTACACCCCAACTCCGAATAGATAAAGCAAATCATAAACATTTCAAATATCTCTGTACGCACAATAAAAGAAATAATCTTAATAGTAATAAAAATCCATTGGGATCAACCCATCCCAAAATATATTCATATATTCATTACAAGTCTGTTTATTATTTTCAAATCTCTTAAACAAAAAGAAAAGCAAAGAAGACACCAGTGGATTAAGGACTTCCAGTGTGAGCCAAAATGTGTATACTTGAGTCTTCACGCACTCAAGTAATCACCACCACCTGCGCTGACTATACCGCTAGCCCTGAAACTGGAAAGGATGAGGGGTGAGTATACGAGAGTGTACTCAGTGAGTGAATAAGCTAAAAATATACATATACAAAAGTATATATATATATATAGTTCATCAAGAAATAAAGGAAGTAAGATAGGGTTCGAAAACATTAAAACCAAAGAAAACTTTGTTTATTTTGTAAACCACAATTCATACTATAAAAGACATTGGACTGGCTCCCATTCCCGGCGACTACCCTGACCGTGGGTATTCCGAGACCGTCAGTGGATTTTATATGCAATTAAAATATGCTTTTATTAAAATATTCATTTTGATGCATAAAGAAAACAATGCATGGGTTGTTTATACAAAAACAAGCCCACCACTGACGTTCGCCTCGGATTAGCCACGTGATGATCTCGTGTTAATCCGACTGGAACTCACAGGTGGTTAAACCTCCACTCAGAATATAAATCAACATCATATAACTCCTCCACTTGTGAAGCCCCACACTCATCTAGGCGACCTCTATCCACTCAGACCGATCCTAGGCTACAACCAATAGCTATTGTGCACAATAGGCCAACATGGCCACATCACCAACATACAATAACACAGGCCTATCACGGCCAATATCATAATAAGTACAGGCCCATCATGGCCATCATTATCATAGCATATACAAGAAAATGCAAACAGGCCAACATGGCCATCAATCAAAAACAAAAACATGGCTCAAAGGCCGTATCAATATTCTTATGTAAATCAAGCATATATATACCAACTCATTTCGAAATTAATATAAAATCATATAACAACATTTTAATAACAAAAACATTTATGTTATTATCGCATTTCATCATATATTTATAAAACAGGATTGAAATAGAAAAGTAAAACCAAAAAGAATCCACTCACAACTTAGGGAGGGTATACACTCCCTAGTTCTTCTCGTTCTTCGGTGAGCTACGCGAGTACCTCGACCTCGAACCGTCGCCTATCCACACGCATAAATATCATCAATATATATTCTAAAATACAAATGGAAGTCAAATACGTGCAATGTATGCTAGATTTCGAGTTCCCACTATCAAACTCTTATCCGGATTTATCCAAAACCCTAGTTAGACCTCGGATTACCAAATTATTATTGCCACGGACCCACATTAAGCCTAAACCAACACATTTCAATTTATTCTCGCGATTCTAATCAGTGGGCCCCACTCCTTCACTGAAACAGTAATCGGAGTTACTGTTCACGTTTACCTAAATTCTTCAAAATCGTAAATCTAACTTCCTACGACTTTTACGATTCCTCTACAACCCATTTTACGCCTTAAAATTAAAAATGTGAGGACTAGATCTACAAAAGTTCATACAAAAACCCATATGACTAAAAATATATAAAAATACGAAATAGATATGTAGACGAGTTAGAAACGAAGCTACGAACCTCGTGGTGTGATCAGTTTACTTCGATTTTGCCTCTAACTTGAAAAGTCCCAAATTTGCCCACAGAACCCTAGCTCCTCTTTCGCGAATTCGCGCTCTTATCGCCAAATTGATGCTCCCGGTATGTTAGACGCGTAGAATGCAGCTCGTGGGTGAAAAGAAATTGAAGTTTGGGTCAAATGTGGATGGATTTAGAGAGAGAAATGGAGAGATGATGAAAGGAGAGGAGAAGGAGAGAAAATAAAGAAAAACTCTAAAATTTCGGCCCCCAAACCCCTTTTTATAGAAAAAGGGTGAAATTATCATTTTGCCCTTAAGTTTTCTTAAGGAGGAAGCTTCTGGAAAGGGGTAATTTCGTTATTTCGCACCAATTCGATCGAACAAATCTTTGATTCGTTCGATCGAACCACCCCCTTCGGTCGAACGAATGACACTTCGTTGGAACGAATCCTTCGGTGCTACAGAAGTCAGAGAGCTCGCAAATTATCGATTGAACGAACCCTCATTCGTTCGAACAAATCCACGCTTCGATCAAACGAATGGCTCTTTCGGTCGAACAAATTATATTTCGATCAAACGAATCACCCTATTCAGTCGATCGAACCCGTCAAAATTTAAATTCTCACTTAAATATTGCTTACACGAGCTTAGAATTACACCCATAACCACATGAAACATGAAATGAATGCAGATGTATAAATTAGGAAAGTGGAAAATGACAAATATACCCTCGAAATAAAACACGGGATGTTATACTACGCCTCCTCTAATGATTTATTGACAAAGGCATTCTCATCTTCCAGTTTCTTAAGTTTATTAGTGTCATCCTTCCAGGCTTCTAACCAGAACTTCATTTGTTGGATCGCCCGCAATCAATAGAATTATTAGCAAGTTATAAGGAGAAGGTTCTTGAAAGGAAGAAGATGAAACTTAACCGTATCCCCCATTTATATATGAATTCCATAGCCTCGACATCCCCCCTAACCTTCCATCTTCTGAATAACTCCCGGGGAGAAGCTTTTCCCTACGTCACTAATAAGCTTCAGGAGATGAGCATAATATGGTAGCTTTGCTTTGTTGAGATCATCCTACTAGAACTCAAGTATATTGGCCAGTCAAAAAAAGATGACGAAAGCAGTTTTAGGAGCGTCAATCCCCCTAATTCTGACCTTCTTCTAGGCCTTCTCGATGGGAGGATTCTCGATCATAGTCTTTTTTCTCTTATCTTTTATCATAGGAGAATGGAGAAGGGTCTCGAATTCTGATTTTGAGAGTACAATCGACCCCTGGTTCTTTTTTACAAGGCAGTCGATTTTTGGTTGATATCTTTTGAGGGGTAACTGCCTTGAAGTTTCAATCTTTTTTTGTTGAGGTTGTTTCGAGGTCTTAGTTGGTTTTTTCTGAAATTATTTGGATGTCTCGACTGAATTGTTACTTGCCAACTGAGTCAGAGAAGCCAAAGCATTTCTTGAAGTGCCTTTGGAGGCCATTGTTTCTGCAAAACAGAAGACGGATAACAAAAAAGCAATTAATCACAAGTATAAAAATAACATTGTAACAAGGGTACATCGGAAGAAGGATATTTATCCTGGGCAAACGCTCTCTTCTGCATATTTACATATTCCTTACTCGGGCAGGTCCTAACTAAACCCAAAGCGAATAGATTCATATAAGATAATAGAGCTCTCTGATAGAGTGACTGAGACCTTGCAAGCCTGATTACCTCTAAACTATAAGGATCTATGCTAGCTTCCCCTCCCCTCATACCAGAGCATCACAGAAGGACCTCGAAACTGTTAGTGTGTATGCCCTAGAAACCATTCGTGTTGTCGGTTTCAGGGCTTTTGATCTTGTATAAACGTTATATTTATTTATAAAAGAAGTAGTTCTT